>JBBYHK010000002.1:10394731-10409503 GCA_038382065.1 Adansonia grandidieri
TACTGTTTAATATTGAAAATTGAAACCTTTGATTCATGATTAATAATAATAATAATAATAATAATAATAATAATAATGAGTTTAATGGCATTTGTTGACTTTTTTATACGAATATAGATATTTTTTTATTTTTTAATATGTGATATTTTTAATTTAATTTTAAAAATATACCAATTGAGGTGACGAGAAAGCAAAAACAATTGGCGAGTTCTCAACTAGGAACTCGCTATCTCTGTGACTTTTAAAGAAAAATTATAAAAAAATAAATTAACAAATAGCTGTTAAATAAAAGTGAGAGCAAAAAAAAAAATAATTTCAAAAGATAAAAAATGATATTTATTAATATTATTAATAAAGAGATCGAAATTATCTATCTACCCTTCTTTGGTCTGCGAATCGACTATCCCCTATATATATTTTTACATAAATTATGTATAAATATAAATTATCTATCCTGTCAGAAGAAATCTGATTTATATTTATACTAAATTTAATATACTCATACAATATACCCAAAACTTAGAATAACTTTAAACTATCAGCATATATCATTACTATCATATTAAAAATTAAAAATCTATAATATAAATCTAAAATTGCATCATTTATATTATTATTATAAAAAAATATGTATTGAGAACTCACCTTCTGATATAACAGATAATATTTGACTAATGACTATTAATTTTTTTGGAACCCGAGAGATGTGATAGATGCATGGGAAATCAGATTCTTTCTGATACGATAGATAATTTATATATAATTTATGTAAATATATATATGGGGGAGAGTCGATTAGCAGACCAAAGAGGAGTAGATAGATAATTTCAATCTCCTTATTAATAATTTCAGTAAATATCATTTCCTTATTTGAAATTTTTTTTTCTTTTACTTTTATTTAATAACTATTTGTTAATTTTACTTTTTTAAAATTTTTTTTTATTGTGATGGAAACTCGCCTAGATGGCGAGCTACTATCGCGTTTAGAAACGGTTTTTTTCTCTCCCGTTGAGAACTCACCATATAGCATGGCGAGTTTCCAACAAATTATCTTGCCCTCCTTCATGGCGAGTTCTTAGTATAAAAAAAAAACACATTTCGAGAATTAATTTAGAAATGATAGTAAACCGAGACATAAACAAAATTTTACAATATTTCTATAAAAAGCTCGGTGTTTGTTTACATATTTGAAAGAAACGAGCTAATCATCCAACAAGTTTTTTGGTAAAAAAATTCAAAATTTAAGAATAAAAAATAATTTTAAATATTAAAATTTAAATCTTAAATTTATTAAATATTTTATAAATTAATTAAATTAAATTCGGAGTTTATCATCCAACAATCTACACTTGTTCTTAAAAACAAAAACAAAAAAAAGAATTTAGGGTACCAGAATGACCAAGAAACACCTGCGCAGGTAAGTAGCAAAGATAGGGGAGGGGACCGACCCTCTTAAAGTTTTTCTCATTATTAAATATCAAACCCTACGGCTTCATAAATGTGTCTTTGTTCATCTATATATATGTGGGGGGGGGGGGGTTAATAGAGGAAAGAAAGCGAAGGAAAAACAGTTAATTCTGCCTTGCAGAAAAGAAAGAAAAAAAATAATGAAATTAAAAACTTTCTATTCTAAATAATAATAATAATAATAATAATAATAATAATAAAGGTGACAATTTAGGTTAAAGAGAACAGATTATGAACGGACATGAGGAAAAAAAAAAAGGTTCAAACCAAAAGTCATACATAGAAACTTATGTGATGTGATGAAGTAACATGTGTGTGCTAACGGGGGCTTAGTTATTTTAAATTCGAAATTAAAATTTATAATTTATTTAAACTGTATTAATTACTTAGGACACAAATTGATTTTTTTACAAAAGAATAAAATTAAAATTCTTATATTAATTTTTTAATTATATAACACCAAAGTCAGTATGATAAAAGCTTTAATCAACTGTTCTTCTCTTTTGCCCTACGTATAAGATCCCTGGAATTAATTTGGCCTTACATACGGTAGATTTTTTTTTCCCAATTTGATGGTCAAGTCATATATATGTATATATTTGTAATACGATTAGAGTATTTTTTATTTTGTTTGATTATAATTTCTTTTGGATATTGTTAAAGACGCTTTCTCTCGTATTAATTTTATACATTTAACACTTTACTTAGGAAATACTCTTATAAAGATCGAATTGGACTCCTTTTACCACTTAAGCCAGCCATTGTGAGTATGTGTCAAGTCATATATACTTCTCATCTCGGCAGAGATTCATCGTATAATAATAATAATAATAATAATAATAATAATGACGATGATGATAAACTTCCCTTATTGATGACCTTTTCTTCCTTGTCACCTAAGCAAGTTTTTACGATAAAGGGAAATGATTTTAAACAACGCCTAAAGCTTTCCAAAATGAGTCAAAGGGGAAATAAATGCTTTGTACAGTTTATTCATGATATAGTTATTAGTCAGCCAGTCAGTCTATAGTTACTTTTTCCCAATTAATTAGTTGGGACGGTTAATTAAAAAATCAATATAAAAATCGAATTATTTTCTTTGGAAGTTATGATTTTTTTTCAGATAATATCATCTGGCTTTGAAATCACAATGCAACATATATGACAATGAAACCCATCTTAATCTTAATTATAGATATGATGTTATGAAGTGGAAACATCTTCCTTTATGGTGAAACATGACAAGATCTTAATCTACAAGCTACCATGATTGTTTGGTTCAGCATTTTTTTTAAATTTAAAAACTATTATAAAACTCTTATAAAAATAAAAAACTTTTAAAAATTAAGCTATTGTCTGATAATTTATTTTTGTAAACTTTCTTTCTAAATATTAGATTATATTTTTTAACAAATAAAAATATTTTTTAAATTAAAATAAAAATTATCTAAAAAAATAACTTGTTTTCAAAAAACTCCTATTTTCTTGCCTTAAGCCTTTTTTTTTTTCATTTCGTTTATTAAAAACAAGTTGATTTTTTAAATTTCTTTTTACTAAAAACCTGTTTAACTTGATTTCTAATTTTAAAAAGTAAGCGAAAAAACCTAAGCTAAACATCACAAAATTAGATGTGTATATATACTCGTGAATGTAACGGTTCTTTTATATTGTAACTTTGAGGCAGTGAGCCTCAGAATTTTTCAAAAAAAAAAAAATAATAGTCTAAAAATAAAAGAAAAAATGATAAATAAATTTCAAATTTTAAATATATATGATGTCATCTTTTAAGATTGTTGTCTAATTAATTAGATTAAATTTTAATTTTAGTGAACTTAATAACTATAATTAGAAATTCAATACTTTATCATTATTTATTATTACATTAGATCGCATGATTATTACTAGGATGATTAAGATCTTCGTTCTTCAGAAAAATTAAAAGGAAAAAAAAATGGGAAATGAAGAGTATATAGTAGAAAGAAATGAACACTCATATATTATTAAATACGAAGTAGGTAAAGATAATATTATAGTCGCGTAAAGCGACGTTGTACAAGACGAACAACGCTAAAAGTAGGATATAACTCCAACAAAGGGTGATATCCATATGGATTTTTACATCCATATTTTTATTCTCTATCTATCATAATTTTCCCTCCCATTTATAAGCTGAAAACCTTCCTTGGCCGACTTCACTTCACGCTGCAATACAACCACCAAAAAAAAAAAAAAACATTAATCAATTAAGAAGCCATTGACAATGCAACTTATAAACTGCATTTTGGGTCATTTTTCATTTTTTTTTTTAACTTTCGTTTGGAAAAAAATGTACGGACCTTTTGCAGTCAGTGCTGGGGGAGATCTTGTAAGGGATGCTGACACCGCATTTGCCTGGGAGCCCACTAGCAAGGCTATAGTTGATGCCAGAAATGGAGGCGGCAGCACTTTTGATGCAGTTGCAAGCTGCTTGGCGGTCTGGTGTGGTTGTCGCAGCGGCGTTGAGAGATTTGATCCCATTGCAGCAACCTCCAGGCACAGCACCCACACCGTTGCCTCTCAAGTAAGTAATGCAGGCTGCCAGGCTGCTTGTGACTTGACCACATGTTATGGTCCCTTGAGCCAGGGGTGCACCCACAACCAAGCACAAAACCACAACACATGCAAGCTTAAGTGAAATAGAGCCAGCCATGTCGATTAAATTAAAAGGCAAAACAAAGCAATTTTAGAGAACTTAAGAGAAACGCTTGAAGTATTTAGATTATAGTAAGAGATTGCTGATTGTTGCGTGCTTAGACCTTGAAGGTTCGAGGGTTTTTATAGGGAAAAGTTGAGTGAGGGAATACGAAGAGAATTGACAAAAATACGTGTACAAAGTACAGCGTTAGGCGTTGGTCGTTGGCTCAATTAAATGCTATGGTTTTTTTTATTTCTTTTTCATGCTTCTCAGTATGGTTGAGTATCTTTAATGCTTTGAAAAAAAGTTTTATCTACCACTTTCATCTTCATCATTCATCAATAATGCCTTGCTGCCTTGATTGATCACATAGAAACACTACTAACTAGTGGTTTCCGAGTTTCCAGGGATTTTTAAGAATTCGTGACTTCCCAATCAAAGATGCTATATCAAATAACTTTGAAACATCTTAGGGTAATAATGTGCATAGTCCGCCTTCATTAAATCATTCATCTCTCTCTTGTCAAAGTTGTTAAAATCGTGAGAAATTTCTCTTTTTTTTTTTTTCTCATACCTTTATATATAATTTGACAAAAAAAAAAAAAAGACCCCTTTAAAGCTTAATTACTTCTATCAATTTTACACATTAATATATGTTTATGCGATGAAGTTGTATCCTATCAAGAATGCTTTTGTATAAGATTAAAAGATCAATATCTTATTAGACAATTGAAAACAAAGTGATGGAGATTAAGGTACAATAAGATTAGTCATTCACTATACTCCTTTCTAACTTGCATAAGTTTAAAAATAGAAGCTTTATCAAAATTAACACTTTTTTACCCAATTAATTAGCTCTTAAAAAAATTAGGAAGACTTTAAAGGAGATAATAATCAAACAAACAATTAATAGAAGGATTAGGTTTTTTTTTTTTTTTAAATCAATGCTAGTAAAATAAAGTTTTAAATCGTATTTATAGTATAGGATTAAAATGAAACAAGTGAAAGTATTTATTATTAACAATTAATTTTTGTTTAAAGCCGAAGCAGAGTTTATAAAACAAACAATAAATAAATTTCATAATATTGTTATTAATAATTTATTTATTAAAACTTAAAAACATAGTTTATAATTTTAAGTTTGTGAAACTTTCAACAATAAATAGTTTAAAGCTTTTTTTCGATTTATTAAAGTTTTCTTCATTTTATTAAAATGCACCAACATATATACATGGAACAAAGCAAAGTATTGAGACCAAGATGTATTACCTTTTGAACAGAGAGAAACTGTATGTTGGAAACGTAGGAAGAAAATCTCCTACCTAATTTTTCATGTGAAATCACATGATTTTTCGTTTCTTTTCCTTTCCAGAAGGGAATGAATTTCACATGATTTCGGTACATATATATTTCTTGATTTGTGGATATATGCATGTGCATCTACAGTGTCCGTGTTTTTGTTGCTAAGCGGCCAAATGAAAATCTTCTTGTTCAACAACATTTTCAAACAAATGTGTCAGACTAACGAGCTGCTTTTCCTGTTGTAAAACTTTATGTTTTACCAATTTTAAATTCGATATAAATATTATAAATATCATATTTAATATAATATGTATTATAATTTGTGTTTAAGACTTTAATATATTATGTTTATATTCATATAAATAATGTAAAAAAAATGTAAACACAATAACCTTATACAGATTATAAATTTTATAAAATTATGTATATATATATATATATAAATTTGTTGTTCTTATAACAACTGTTAGGAGCTTAAAATTATGTTCTTATAATGTTTCATCAATAACTGGCTCAAAATTATAACGGGCTTGTTGCATGAGGATTTGTGTAACAATTAAATAAAGAATAAATTACCATTTTAATCAACGTTATATTGAATTCGGATATCAAGGATTTTTTTCCCCATTAGCATGGAGGAGAATTAAAATAAATAGGTAAAACATTATAATTATTTAAAAGGAAATAATGAATATATATGAATAAGGAAATTGTGCCGTTGTCCTTAATTTTTTAACCGTAAAAATAAATAAATAAATAAATAAATAAAACTCCAACCACAAAGATTAATTGAATCTAACCAGTCGAGGCCAAGCCTGCCAAGTATATTGACAATGACATGGTTAGATTGGCTTAACAGGGCAATTGAATTTTCGACCACAAAGAGGCCAAACCTGGCAATGATAGCGCCATATCCATGAGATCTCTGTCTCTTTCTTTTTCCAAGATTTTTTTTAAAAATTTATATATTTATATAAGATCAATAGATTAAATAAATTCTCTCATTAAAAGTTTTAAAAGTAAATAAAATTTATATTTGATATATCAATAATGAATCAAATGAGATAATATCATTAAAGTTTTATAAATAAAAGAAAATAATATTATTTTTACGAGATAATATTATTTAGTTCACTAATAATATATATTTATACATATTTAATTCATTAAATCTAAATCTAAATAAATAAAGGTAATTTTATTTATAATAAAATGATATTATCTAATTTAACGATGATGTATAAATTTATATATATTGTCCATGTACTGTATATAAATGCTACTTTTACTTTGAAATGGCCAATGGAAAAAGAAATGACTAAACAATGACTTGGTAATTACAATGCAAGATTCATCTTAACAGTTGATCAAAGATTCATTTGCCTTTCAATAAAATATTAACAACAATTGGAAGATAAGTTGCACATCAAAAGAACTTATTCATTTTGGCACATTGTAGGGACTACCTAGCATTCAAGAATCGGGCAATTTGTCTAATTCGATCAACTTTATTTGTATTAGGTTGGATTTATTTTAAGATTTTTTTTTCCATTTAAGTTTGTTCCACTTAAATGACTATTCATTAATAATTTTTTTATCTAAATTTAAATATGAAATATATGAAAATTTTAATATAAAAACAAATTTTTAATATTTTATATTAATTGAATAATGATATAGAATTTCAGATCAATTTGAGTTTATCCAAACTAAAAAAAAAAAATTTAGACCACGACTCATGAATAGATAAATATGTTTTCCTCTCATTGTTTGGTTACTTTTTTTTGGTTTCTTTTAATAATATTTTAAAAGAGCATAAAATAATATCATAATCAACATAATTATAATTTAATTAGTTTATGTGAAATAGAATCATGTAGTTTGTAACTTAAAAAATATATATGTATAATCCTTAAAACGTTTTCCTTTTTCTTTTTGGTATTTAAAAGCACCTCTAAAAAAAAAAAAATCTGAAAGGAAAAGATATATGAAAAAAAAAAAAAAAAAACCAAGACTGAGCCTTATTTTTAATGAATTAAGGTTTAGGGTTGTCTGTGACTCTATTTATTTGCACTTTGAACGGAACTCTTCACCGTCATCTACCTACTATCTACTGCAATCTCCGAGCTAGGTAAATCCTGGATATCCCAACTCACATAATTTATTAGGAAATAACTTAGCGGTATACAAGTTTAAAGCAAAATATCTAAAAAAAATAAATAAATTCTCTTTTTCCACTATTAATTTTTTTTTTACCAGGAATTTTTATTTAATTTCATCAATTAATCTATCAGTTTTATTTGATCATTTTTAACAATTTTAAGAATAAAAGTGTTCACGGGTTAAGTTGCAATTCAAAACATTTTAAAACTAATCTCAAGCCCGTATTTGGCTTGACCTAACCCGCCTAATTAACTTGAATTATTGTTTATCTTATTAAAAGATTATTTTTATATTAATATTAATATATTTTATAATTAATTTTAAATAAAAATATATTATTTAAATGTAAAAATACTATTTCATACTGACTCAGAATAAAAAAAGGGCCGATGAATACTCTACCCATAAATGACCTAAAAAACTCTAGACTACAAGTCTTGAGGAGCAAGAAAAGAATATATATATATATATATATATATATATGGCATGTGCAAAGCGTAATAAACATTGGTTGTATCACGGTGTACGTAGAACGACATCGATCTAGTCAATTGTAAACGAAAGGTCTGTATTTAGTGCATGAGTAGTGTATTTCACACTCTTAGTGAACCAGAAACAAAACCCAGGGAGTCAGATCTTCTAAGGAATATTGTTGACGCCACACTTGCCAAGGTTATGCCAGTGATGCTGCTATAAAGGTTGGAATTAGGGTGGAGCAGGTGGAGTCGATCTTCAATCGCTCCCCAAACAAAATTTCAAACAATGATATTACATTATAGGATTTCTGCCCTCTCAAATTCGAAATCTAGGTTCCGTCTCTGCTGCTATATAGCATCAGAATTGTGCTAAGATCCCTGATTTCATTGCATTCCATGCAGCAGTTGGAATATAAGCAAAATACCATTTTAATACATTCAAATTTTTTAAAAAGAGAAATATAATATCTATTTTCTAATTTTGGACCTTTCCATTAAGGCATACGATATAGCTATATAAGCACAAAAGTCCAGAAGTGGAATATAAGCTTGGCTTCCTTTACAAACTTTTTATTAATTATTTCTAATTTAATATAATAAAGAATTATTAAAATTTTATTCATAAATATAAATCTATTATAATAAAAAAAATTAATATATACGATTTTAATATAAATATCTAATACACTCTTGCATGGATCAGATTGGCTCCTAATTTTCTCTGTGAAGAAATATAATTTTTACAATGGGAAAATGAATTGGGCTATGCTTCGATTGGGCTATGTCTGGAGTCCAGATTTTAGTAAAATATCAGTGGCCTTCCACCACTCAAATTATATCCAATTTTAAATGTTTGGGCTAAGAGATATTTTATTCTCATATCATACTATATAATTTATGGTGATTTCCAAACTTGCTTTTCTGGGCCTGTAAATGAATGAAATAAAAAAGAAAAGACCAGATGTTGATTGGCTGGCTTAAAATCCACCTACACATAGCCTCAACGTCAAACACTTCCATGTAAGAAATGGATATAACAAAGTACTTTTCTTTTGATTTTAATTTTGATATTGTTTTAAGAATTTATATTTGATATATTATCAGTTTATAATTTCATACATTATCAGTAAATTAAATAATGATATCTTATCAGTATATAAATATAAAATTTTAAAAAAACTTAAAAATTAAATATAAATAATTATATTTTTTTAACAAGTGATATCATCATAACTGTCTGTGATTCACGAACAATTTTTCACCGTTATTTTTATTATTATTATTAAAATATTATAACTGGTTTTATAAGCAATTGGTTAAAAGAATGGAAGTAAATGATTATTTTGATGTATGTTATTTCTTTAAAAATTGACGGACTGAAATGTAAGTCTAATCTGAGAATTAATTGGTGCAACTTCACCGACTGAGGTGGTTGGAGTTACATAAAAATTTTTAGTTTAGTATTAAGTGGCTTCAACTGCAATCAACTAGGAGACAGAGGTGGAACAACTCAGCTCCGATCCTTTCAAAACTCCAATTGTTCAGTTCACTACTCGACCTTTCACCATTTCCTCAACATCCAAACTCCAGTACTACTTTCTTTTCCAAGAACTCCAGGATTATTTCACTTTGACCCCTAAAATATTATATATATATATATGTATGTATGTATGTAGAGTAAAAATTACTAGTTTTAAGCGTATGTAAAAATATATCGATACATACAATAATCTATAATTTATCAGGGAATTCCTTTGTTTAGTAAGGTAACAATACATTACGTAAACATCTGTCTCCATTTATATCCATTAAAAGAAGGGGTTGAGCAGACAGCAGTACATATTATGGTAATAGTCGGGGCCAGAGAGTCCAATGAATAAATGTTGCATGTGCATTTTGATGCATCCATAATTATTATTAATTTATTACCCCCCCCCCCTCCTTTGTATCTTTTGCCCGTTAGGTTGCTTCGCTTAGCTGGCTGGGCAGCTTCCTTACTACAATATCTTTCTCTTTTCCTGCTGATTTGTATAAATAGCTACACACTATTGCCCCCAAATCCTCAAAGCCTTGGCTCCAAGCAATAAAGTATTTGAGCTAGCTCTCACTCAAATGGCCACCAAAACAATAATATTGCAAATACTGCCGTTTTTCTTCTTCTGTCTGTTGGGTATCTGCAACTGCATCAGCTTCCATCTCACTAATGAAGATGATAATGGCGGTTGGCAAACTGCACATGCCACATTCTATGGTGGTGCTGATGCTACTGGCACAATGGGTGAGTTTCAGACTCTCAGACTGAGTAATACATAATTGTTACTCGAATTTTCTTTTCTGAATTTGCTCTACATTTCTGGGATTTACATAATTTGTGAAGTTTATCTTTAGGGGGGGCATGTGGTTATGGAAACTTGTACAGTCAAGGGTATGGAACGAGCACAGCAGCTTTGAGCACTGCACTTTTCGACAATGGTTTGAGCTGCGGTGCCTGCTACGAGCTGCGGTGCAACGATGATCCTAAATGGTGCATTACTCGAACCATAACCGTGACCGCCACCAACTTTTGTCCCCCTAATTATGCTTTATCTAGTGACAACGGTGGGTGGTGCAATCCCCCTCGAGAACACTTCGATTTGGCCGAACCTGCTTTCTTGCAGATTGCGGAATATCGAGCTGGAATCGTCCCGGTCCTCTTCAGAAGGTTTACAACCCCCCACCGAACTACCTTTTCCTTAAGTTTTAAACCACAATTCAATTCGAAGGACACTCTATCTTCATTTATTTTGCCCTTTGCAGGGTTTCATGTGTGAAAAAAGGAGGCATCAGATACACCATTAATGGTCATTCTTACTTTAACTTGGTTTTGATAACAAACGTGGGAGGTGCAGGGGATATAACTTCGGTGTCCATCAAGGGTTCCAGAACAGGGTGGCTACCTATGTCGAGAAATTGGGGCCAAAACTGGCAGAGCAATGCCTACCTTAATGGCCAAAGCCTCTCCTTCAAAGTGACTGCCAGCGATGGCGGGACTATCACAAACTACAATGTAGTGCCTGCTGGTTGGCAATTTGGACAAACTTTTGAAGGAAGCCAATTTTAGACAAAATCGTTTCTGATATCTAATATAAGAACAAGAATCTGCTAATTACATATGTTAGGCACATAAACGTTTTATGCAGAGGTAGCAAAGTGGCGCCCGCTGGCTTTATGTGTGAAACAGGCGAGCAAGTGCCATAGCCTATATAAATGCATTATATATATATATATATATATATAGTGGCCCAGACTATTAAGTTTGGAATTTGGAGGGAATAAGCTGAAATTTCCATTAGATACTATGTTTGAAATTTGTTAATCGACCATAATATTTATGGTCTTCCTATGACTAAAATGCTTTATAATTTATAAATAATGACATTCCAACAATCAAGAGTCTCAAAGTCACACCACTTTGACTTCTCTCTGCAAATATCTTTTGGACAGATCTCATTATTTACCTCCCAATACAATAGTGAGAACTACGATTCACAATTGGGCGTTACAAGTACGAATCTACTTCGACTTTTTTTTTTTTTTAAGTATCCATGTTCAACACTCAGGTCCAACACTCATATTTGATACATATTCGGACTTGAGTATAGATATAAAACTTTTCAAATATATGAAAAACTTGAAAAAAAATCAAATATACCTATATCTAACACATCCATATTCGACAATCACACCCAACTCCGAGTGAGATATGGCTATAGGTGTATAATGAAAATGGATTGGATCTGATCTATCCAAGTCCCTTTCTGATGTTAGATAAAAGAGACATCTTACAGAGATTTTTCTACAAAATTCATGGCACTTAGAAGAGGACAGGAGTTGCTATCAAAACCGGAAGAAACTCTCCTACATAGACTTCCCTCACCTACTCAAACCAAATTCTGATCAACGTACAATTCTTTACAGCCATGATGAACACCAATGGACATGCAAAAAGAAAAACGCCGGCCTCTAATTAAAAACAGCCGAGACAGCACAAAATATTACAAAACCATGCCAAGAGATTCAATAATCCAGCAAGGAGTACTTCACTCTCAAAACGATTTTGCCTTCCTCAACACCAGGCTTTCCACCGGTAACCAACCAATGACCTGGAGGATCTTGTGGCCCTTTGCTCATCTCATACATATCAACTAATTTTGCCAACTTGTTTGCAAGTTTTCTTTTGAGCAGGAACTTGAGTCTCCAGAGTTGGTAACCCTTTTTGATTTGTCATTTGGAGTACGGTCCCACAAAGATCTTCGTATTGTGCAGCCTAGAAGCCTAGAATACAAGAGCTTCATATACAGGACATTTCTCGACCCAAAATCCCAGACTCCAAGTTGTGCTCCAGTGACAATGGAGATGCCAGAGAGGTCACCTATAAAGGTTTCAGGGTTTTCAATTAGTACAGTACTAACATGAGAAAAGTTCTTCAATTTCACAGGTTCAAACCATCTGCTATCTTGCTTCTCAGGTCCCTGCCACTTGGAAGCACCAATTGCCACATGGGTGTCCCAGTGTGGAAGTAAGATCTTTGGAAGAGAAGCCAAGTGTTGAAGATGAATACTCAGTCGATTCTGCTTGATTCCTTCTGGTTGTAACTGTAAGCCTGTTACTGGCTTACGCCCAACTGAGATCTGCATTTACATTGAGCCCATATTAGATGCAAAATCTTGTTATAATGGTTCATGTTATAACTTTCACGGGTTGATTTAAAATCAATGTCTATATTCAAAGACTCCAGAACCGTAGCAGAGTTGTTTCTTGGGGTGATGAGCTCCAAAACCATGAATGGATTTTCTCAGATATTTTGCTCCTCAGGCATCCAAGCAATGGCTGTGGAAAAAGTATTAATAACAAAAATAATCACGGAAGATTTAATTGAAAACTACAATAGTCCAAGACGTAAAAGTTGCCATACTCTAATCAAATTTAAGGTGAGTAAAGAGACTTATTTAGCAAGTGCAAAAGCACCACCTATAGAAGGCAAATATTACTTATAACTTAAAATTAAAAAGAAAAAATCCTGGTGTTTTAAGATTTCCCTTTGCCCATAAGAATTTCAGAAGGTCAATCAAACATTTAACCACTAGCCAGAAGAGTGGGCTAAAATCTGACTTTTGCTTACAAACCATTGTACGGATTGCATTTAAGTCGTATACAATTGCAAAGGAAAATTACCGATAATAACCAAACAAGAAAAATAATCAAAGAAAATCCCCCTACTGAGGGCCAAATCAAGCTAGATATAGCTCGATAGCCAGGAGATAGGAGGACAGCTTCTGAAGCTGATAAAGTTCCTCATAATGTGAGGCATAAAAAGTAAGGTTGCTTTCATTGTTTAATATAAATATATATTTTTTTGGATCAGTTATTGTTTAACATTTCAGGACAATGTGCTATTTCCAATTTCAAGGGACTCCAAAATCCATCAGCAGTCCTCTATCATATGCACGCAGGCATAGATTACAAAAATATCAAGAAGCCTTTTATCCCATTGACCAATGAAATGCAGATAATTGAGCGCTTTTTCCATTCTTGGGAACAACAACAAGTCTCACTAACGATTGGAAGCGCCTGAAGTTTTAAGATGAAAAGCTAGGTTGCATAAGCCAATACCTGCTCTTGGCTTACATAAAGTTTTTGCCTCATCATGCTGAATTGCAAATATGTGCAAATAGGTTCCTTCCTTGGGTGGCCAGGGATCTTGTCCTCCAGAGGAGCACATATCCTAGGAATCTGTAACTCCAGAAAATATCTTAGTTCTTCAATCAGAGGCTTGTCTGCAGACAATCAGACAAATATTTGAGTTAGCACACAGGGTTTATCATTAGCAACACAACAATTGAGAAAGAAAAGATTGTATCCAATCAACCACGAAGAAGTAGTTGTATTACATTCAAGGTACAGATTGATAGCACGAGCCAGATGCTCCTTTCCAGCTACCCCATCAAGCAGAGCGGTAATAGGATAGAAAGTCATTTCAATGACATCAGGGTAGGACCGGACAGTTTTGGCTCACTGGGCGTCATTTTGCTCCAGATCATCTCCTCCCCTTCTCCGAAAAATGACTGTAACATCCTGCAACTATAAGAATTCCAGAAAATGAGATCAAGGCTTCATGGAGATTAATGCAAATAAGTCTAGCAAATCACACATCTTTAATTGACTAAAAAGGTAAAAGATAAATAAAAAATTAACACTGAAAAGCAACATTTGATAGTAAAAAGCAAATAAGTTTGCTCCATCAATCATGCAAACACTTCTCTTGCCCACCAGAGGCAGGCTTCCTATGCTTATTTTAACATTATAATGACTTGCACCAACGACCTATCCTATAGCAAGCAATGCTAAAATATCTTTTGTCAACCAAAAACAATAAATTGTATATATTAGCCACCCTTGCATGCCGGTAGTCGTCGATGCTACCCGTTTATATTGCTCACTTTCTTTAGCTTGATTTTTTTTTTTGAATTGTAGTTTAGAGAAGTAGAGATTGTATCCCACAAAGATCTGTAGAAGTTTAAGACTGATTTTGATAATATAAAGAAAAGAAAAGAAATTATATGATGTAAAAATTGTAGAATAAAAAGTAAATAGAGATTTGATTTAAAACAAAATAAAAAAAAACTTTAAAAATAATTTAATAAAAATCAA
>JBBYHK010000002.1:10446197-10569419 GCA_038382065.1 Adansonia grandidieri
TTCATCCAATTAAATCCTGCAAAATAAAAAAGAAAAATAAATGCTTATGATAATCATAAAAAATAACTAAAAAAGATTAAAATAGAAAAATAATTTATATGAAATTAAGCACTTATCACATGCTTAGCCATGAACCAATGATTTCATAACCGTTTAATATCCTTGCAATACAAACATTTAAGAGGAATAGTTGATGCGACACAAAGAACGACCAAACAAACAAACTACTACATGGTGTTGGCTATATTGTTCTGATTCAACAATGGAAGAAACAGTAATGCAAAATAAACCCCATTAAAAACAATCAGGAAGCTATCACATTCAACGAATCATTACCAAAACCAACCAACCATGTCAAACCATGAGTACAAACTCAGATGCTTACTTAAAGAGTTTTGGATAAATTGTGTAGGAAAATGCAGTAGGGGTTGAAAGATGCAGTAGTTTCAATTGTGGATCTCAATATAAATAACTATCTCCACCTATTTCTTAATGTCCTACATGCTAAATTGCTTACGTGTACGAAGAACAAAGGCTAACTTTCTTTTCCAAATTCGACTTCTCAAAAATTTTGACCCATGGGCACAGTAGATAACAAAATAGCATTCCAAACATATTGAATATTCATATTCAAATTGATTTCCATTAATAAACTGTCAATACATCTTAATACCTCTTTCCCATTAAGGTATGGTGCATAAGTAGGCTGAGGGTATATCCCTTGAATGTTGAATATAATTTACAGGGATCAAGACCTTGTTATTTATATTGAGTCGAGCAAAGGTCAAGAAAGTAAGACAAAAATATGACAGAAAGAGTGAACTAGCCTTGTCCTTAAATTTCATTTGACCTGAACTTGTAAGACTTTCTTTGTCAGAGAATTTCCAATATCCTGCATATGTCTTTTAATCTCCATGGTAGACCAAGGCAAAGTGTTATGCTGTTTGACATATATCACATCTTGGCCACCGATAGTTACAGAAGTAATAACATGTGTCCCAAAATTTTCAATGAAACTGTCACATACAGCAATATTAGGAATTGAACCTGTACTCTAAGAAGTTTATATTTAAATAATGGTTCATACCTTGCCAAGGATAATGGGTACCAAGAAGTTGGGACAGCCTGTTTAACAATTTCTTGTAACAGTGGTAGGGACTTTATAAGCTGAAACTTGGCAAGTGGAATGTAAAATCCATCCATAGAGAGTGTCTTCGTGGCTGCAGTATCAATATTTGTTGAACCAGTAAAGCTAAATGCAGAATTGAAACTACCGAGTAGAATTAGCTTTATTTTGTTAAAATGCTCCACCATCCGAAGTTGGTAGTTAAGAAAAGCAAATTAGGAATGTTACAGCAATACAAATCATGTTTGAAACGCAAAACAAATCATAGGAAATAGTCTAAATGATGCTCTTAATTCTGCATTTCATCATTGATTAAAGTGCGCTCGCTAATTCAATTAGCTTTCTCTCTTTTTCTCTTTCTCTTAAAGATAAGTAGGCTTCATCATAATCAAATTCAATGAATCTTATGCATTGTCTTATTATCAACATAACCACTTGATCGAAGAAGTTAATCCCTTAAACTAAATTTCAAGCTCACAACATAACTTGGAATAATACACTAACAATAAAACATGACCTTAGATACTTTGGTAGGAGATAATATGCAAATCAAACAGAATCAGTTGCAAGAGATTTTGAGGTTAACAATTTAACTTCAATGGGTAATTGTTGTAATTATCAAATAATATCTTAACAAAGCACATACGCAAGAAATACTGAAGGATAATAAATTAGAGCAAAGAAGGCAAGAGATAACTTCAACCAAGTACAGAAAGTTTGAATGAAACTGGAGGAGATGTCATTGAATAGATTGTACTTGTATAACAATTTAGTGATAAACATAACCAAGATAAAAACATTAAAATAAAAATTAATTTAAGAGGTATATATTTAATCAAAGGCGTTATGATACAGAAAATAACAATGTTCAAAGAATTTTCTTCATCCTCAGGCAGGAGTGATTACTTGCACATGGTTGGAGCTTGCTTATACATGATATCTTGAGTACAATAGAAACACAAGAACAAAATTGTAAATTTGAAACGAACCCAGAATTAAAAAGGCAGCATAATTCATTAATAAAACACCAGGGAAAAAAAATAAGAAAACAAAACCACAACATTACCTCATGAAAATTGCAGAACCCAGAACTGTAACGGCCAAAAGGTTCCTGGGAATTCTTGACATCTCTAGAAATATTTGGCAGAACAATTTGATCATCCAAGTAGATATCCCTACAATGTTCGTTATCAATTTCAACTATCCTAGAACCTGTCACACCTTTACAGTACAATAACCTCGTATCGAAGTTAACATCAAATCCCCTCCCTAATGCCAGCACTGCGTTCATTGCAGTGTGCATGGCAGCTGCACTTACATTTCCATTTTCCCCCATTTTTCATAACCAGAATTCCTCTTTGATATCCCCTTCAGCCTCCTACTTTTTCCTTGATCAGAATCATACCAGGTTCACAAAATAAGCTCAGCTCAAAGACCCAATTCCCTGTTCGACTGAATTCCAAAGAAATCGAATGAATTGAAAGAAGTGGAGGTGGAGAAAAGTGGGAGTGGGCTGATGGTAAGAAAAAAAAAAAAACAACAGCGTTGTTTCTGTCGAGAATGTGAAGTTCACTGAGAGACTATTACTCGGAGAGAAGATTTGTTAGAGATAATGCGACGACAGAATCAGGAATTCTACTCTGTATTTAGAAAGGACATCAAAGATAGCAGACGAATTCTTGGGTTAAAAAAATAATAAAAATTCAGCCTTTCTATTTCGACGTATGAGACAGAGTTACGAATATTTTGTCCAAATCCGAAAAGCCATTGACTTGCTTTCAAAAGTCCTTTTAGCAAATAAATTCATGCATGAAATCTTAACCGTTCATTTCTTCCAGACCCAGTCCCTGGAAAAGGAGAATTACTTCAACAGCTTTCACGCTAGAACACAGGAGCGAAGATGTTGTGTGTTAAAATTGCAGTAGTGTAATTTTAAAGGGAAATCTATAAGCACAGGTTAGCACATTCTCTTTGCATCAGAAGAGCAGAAGGTAAATGTTTACAGAAAATTAACCCGAAAATATTCTAATTTAAATGTTCAAATGTTTCATCTTCATGATTTTTAATGTAAAAAGGAAAAGGTGGAACATTTCTCATTCGAGACAAAAATTTATTTGATTTTAAGACAATTAAGAACAGAGTAACATACAAACACCACAAGAAGAAAGGTTAGTTTATGTTTATCCCATCAACTTCAAAGACCAAAACTTTGGTTTAGTCTATGGATAAATAAATGTTCTTCGTCGTCGTCGTCCTCTCCTTTGGTTCGGGTTTTCCATTGCCATTATTTTTTTTGTTAAAACGTTGCGTCATAGAATTGGGTGACTCTTTAAATGGTCCACTTTGCATAATCTTAATTTCAAAAGTTTAGGAAAAGGAAGAAGTTACGACATTATAATTCTTTCATCCTAATATTCCAAGTTCCAAATATGCCATCCACGACCTTTAGTCCAAGAATTTGTTAAGCAGAGAATTTGTCAACTGTTGATCACTTTCTTAAGATAATGTTAGATTTAATGGAAGTAAAAGTTCCTATTATATTCATTTTTATTTGTTAACTGTTGTTCTAAAAATTTCCTTTTCTTTTTCTTCCTCATCCTTTTCTATTCCTTTGGTTTTCTTTCCCTACCAAACACAACATTTGGGGTCTTGGGAAAAGAAAGGAGTTGGACCCGTGGCATAAAATTTGTTTCAGATAATTGTGACAAAAACAGCCGTATTTCCCTACTTGTCAAAGCCGTTTAAATTTGTGCCGTGAAGATGACATGTTTGAGGCATGTCCAATCAAAAAATGTTGATGTAAATCCAGAATTTTAGTAGAATCTTAATCCCACTCATTCTATTTTCTTTTTCTGCCATCTTTTAGTGCCTCAGCTTTGAACTTAGGATATGCAGTTCCTAATAAAGTTCAGACTTTCGTCCTCTTTTTCCCCCTTGGCTATCACATTATTACTCTTCAATCTGCATTGCTGTGCTTGCTGGGTTGCACATTCATCAGCAATTGAGCATCCATTTCATTTCCATTTCCTAATATCTCTAGGACTAAGCAAGTAGGCACCAATGAGGCAAAACCAGTTGATAACAGGCACAGCTTGAAAGACCAAGTAGGCTCTACCTTTTATGGACAAATAAGATCAGTTCCAAACTTGTAATCTACTGATAATGCCTCAAGTTTTTCATCAGGCTCACACTGTAGTCTTTTCACTTGTCTCCAACTAGGCGAGGTCATTTCCATTTCCTGCTTGAGCCTTCAGCTCCAATCCTCTTATGATATATTCAGTCAGCTTTCTCCAATTTGATGGTAATGGTAACAGAAACAAATGCGATAGACAATTTAAGTTGGTTATCCAAGTAAAAGATAACCAAAAAAGAAACGTCTACTTTGTTAAAATTGGTGTTATCCCACTTCGGTTAAATCTTAAATTGCTTGTGATCTTATATTTAAATTAGATCTCTCTATCTATTATCAATTGATTTAGGTTAAATCTTAAATTGCTTGTGATCTTATATTTAAATTAGATCTCTCTATCTATTATCAATTGATTTATCAAAACCCGATTCGGTTATAGTGTTCTTGCATTCCGAACAAGTTGTTGGCTTGTTGCTAATTCAGGGCTGTGTTACAAGATCTTGGGCAATCAATTTAACTACAACTGCTAAAATCAAATTGTTAAGTTGCACTATAATATAGTCTTTTAACATTGATATGAACAGAAAAAAAAATGATCATCATCATAAAGGTAACTAAGAAAAGGTTCATATTTCCTTTTCTTTGGTAATTTGGCCCACCGTTTTCTCATATGAAATGCAATATTGGCTACTTACAGAGTCAGCTTTTCTTATGCAAATTAGAAGGTTAATACATCTTTATAACGTAAAAGAATAGCGCTTAACCATCCTATATGAGGGCTCAGTGACTCATTTATTTATTTATTTTTGGAAAATTAAATTTAAATCAAATAAATAATTTGACAATCCAGGCCATAGAAATTTGGCATTTAAGTTGTCAGTTCTCTTCAATTTCTCAGTACAGGGATATCTTCTACTGATTTTATATGGTAGTCTTGTGCCTAGCTGAAAAAATTCTTGTTAAAAAGGCTGTCAATCAACCAAGTTTGTATTGTAAAGTCAATGATCTGTGGTAAGTAGGCTGGTTTCTAAATCATCTTTGCCACCTGCTGCTAGGGTCAGTTCATCAGCCAGCTTTGCCTGGTGCTTCCAATCCGTTCGGACCAATGTGTACACCATCATGCACAAACATGAAATCTGTGCTGCTAGAAGCCCAAACCACAGACCCTCGAAGCCTAATTCGAACTTGAAAGTTGTGACAATTGCAACCGGCAATCCAATCAGGTAAAAAGAACATAAATTTATGTGGACACCATGTTTTGGACGTGCAGTCCCTGTTAAGACCCCACAAGCTGCTGTTTGTGGAGAGTTGCCAACTTCACATAACCCCAAAATTGGAAGCACAGTCGAGATTAGATCAAGAATTTGTGGCTCATCTGTGAACAACGTTCCCCACCATGATCTCAGGACTGTCATGACAACAAAGGCTGAGATGCCAAAAGCAAAGGCCATGAAAAGGCCGATTATTGCTGCCCGATGGGCACAGGATGGTCGGCCAGCACCCAAAGCCTGACTAACTCTTGTAGAAATGCTGGCGCTTATTGAGAACGGGAAATTATATAATAACCCTGTTGTTTGGATGAGGATGCCCATTGCTGCAACGCTAGCCTTTGGGTTGTTGAGTAAGCCACAAAGGAACAACATTATCTCATACCACCACCACTCCAAGCACACCGAAAGGAGGCTAGGCAGTGCTAGCGCTAGCAATGGCTGCCAACCTTGAAAGATTGACAGAATTGTAACACCATGCCAAGGTTTTAAAGGAGCTTCTGACATGACCATATAAATTAGCAATCCCAGGTTTAGATTGAATGTATTACAAGCAAGAGCTAATGCAATACCTTTAACCCCTAGCTGAAAATATATTGTGAAAATGTAGTTTATCAGGGGGTGCAGGAGGACTGCGCATATAGCGGCGATTGTGAGCGGGGTGGTTATGCCCTGAGCTCTCAGAAAAGCCCTCATTGGATGGAGTAGAGACTGAGCAATCAGTTCCGGAATGAAGGCAGCCAAGAAAACTTTGGCGATTTTTGTAGCATCAGGATCCTGACCTAGGCGAAGAAAGATGGGTTCAACATTCAGCCAAAGAATCGAGATAGGTATGGATATAAGTAGCAGGAGACAAAATGTTCTATGGAAGGTTTGGCTGAGGACTGAATATCGCTTGGCTCCATAGGCTTGACCGCAGATGGGATCCATCCCAATGGACAGACCTTTGATGACTGAGAGCCCCGTAATGTTTCCAAATCCCATTGCAAGTGATCCTCCAGCTAGCTCTTCTTTGCCTAGATGGCTCAGGAAAAGCATGGAAATAATTGATCTGGAGTGGATAAGCAGCGTTGACATTATTATTGGACCTGCAATCTTTCCAAGTGACAGCACTTCCTCTCCCACCTGCACAGAATTCAAGTTCGCTCATTGGCTTTTGCTTTTCACAAATATCATGCGCAAATTCTCCCAAATCCTAACTTTCATCGTTACGTTGGTTCGCTTCTTCATTTTAAGCATCTTTATTCGACATATTTTTAAATATACATAAGTTAAAAAAATTTTAAATTTATTATAATCAAATATATTTTTATATTTGACATTCATAATCGAATTTAAGTAATGTAAGTTCGTCTCAAACCCTTTTTCCTTTTTTTTTTTAATTTAAATTCACATGGCCAGCTGAGAGGAGGGAGAAAAAGAAAATGAAAAAATGCCCACTTTAAACTTTTGCCTAGTATTAAAGTGCAAGTGGCCAAAAAGTGAAGTGAAAAATGAAGTTTTATTATGTACATGCTATTCTATGCAACAAAATTTCAGCACATCAACTTTACTGAAAAGTGAAGACTTTTAAGAAAAGATAAATTCCCTAAAACACAATTTTAGACTGGCATTAAAGGGTTCCACTACTCCTTATTTTAATGTTCAATTCTTAGAACAAAAAATCTAGTGTTTTATATTCTTAAAATAAACTTAGAAAATTAAAACCCCCATGAATTGGTTCCATGGAATGTGCTAAAATTTTTAAGTATTTTCCCACAATGAGAATAGTTATAAAGAAAGATATGCCACATTTATTCATGTAAAATTGAGAATTATCAATCTTATAATCCATTTAACACCCAAAATTGGCTACAAAATATATACATATATATATATGTATATAAAGAAAAACACAATTTTGTTGCAATAAAGCAATAAATTTGAAGGAAAAAAAAAACGTAAGTGGTGATTTTGAAGAAAATACAATGTGAATGCTTAAGGGTCAAATCCTTCTAATTATCTTAGAATTTAGAGGAAAAAAAAAAGAAAAGAAAAAAAAGGAAAAGAAAGGAATATTTGCAAAGCTGTTATGGTCACTTTCACAGTCCATTTAATACTCAAAATCAAAAGCCTGAAAAATGCAAATGCTTTATATATATAGATAGCATTGTACGTAAATGGTTTCTCTAAACAGGCTAAGCATCTCTTTCATAAGAAACCCCAAAAAAGGAATTCAAACAACAGTGGAATTTACAGCAAAAAAAAAAAAGTTGAACTGAAATGGAAAACAACTCTTTCCTGAGAAAAGAAATAGCTATACAAACTAAACAACTCTTAGCTTAATTTCACCAAAGAATAGAAATCAAAATCTTATGTTTTTTTTCCCATATTGCTTCAAAAAAGTTTATTTGGGAATATCAATTCCGGCATGCATGGAAATAATTCATCTGGAGAGAAGGAAGTCATTCATTCTCACACTAATGTGACTAAAAACTATTCATTTATGAAGTTCATTTGATTTTTAGTATTGATGAAGAAAGAAACAGGGGGAAGTTAGCTAGGGAGGAAGGCTGGCTTGCCTGGTTCAATGGCTCTCTTGTCTGGTTCAATGGCAGCTTCCTTAGAAGTTGACTGACTTGAATCTTTCGGAATAACGGACCAATGAATTTATCTCCATCGCTTGATGCTGTCACTGTTTCCTCATTGTAGTTCATCAAATGCTGCGGGTGCTGAGGATTATCACCATTCAAACTACTTCCCCCGGATTCAATATCACTTCCTGGGCACATGTTGCTTATCCCCCCCAGAGAGACTAATTGGCCAAAATGAAACCTACCAAAAAGAAAAAAACTGAAAACCAACCCTCAAACTAAGATCCAACAACTGAAAAACGTGAAGAAATACACACAGTTTTACATATTTTTATTGGCAATGGCAGGCTGAGGTAAGTTATATTTATAATATACCTTGATTTTCCCAGAGCTTCAACACCCTTCACTGCTCAGCTGTTGTTGGAGTTTGTTCCTGCTGGTTAAGTCGTTATGGACGCTTCAATTATATATTTATATGTACACACTCTTCTTCGAAACTGAGTTGATGAATGCTATTTCCACCTGTTTTTTCTTGCTTGATCCACGACTCACTAATTTATTAGTTCTCTTATATATGCAATGTCAATCAGCTTATGAAGAAAGGATTGGTTAAACTTATGCAACATATATATATATATATATTAATAACCTAGCTAGGTTTATTGTATAAGATTATATATAAATCAATAAGCTTTTTTATCCTATTTTTTTATTTTCCTATATGCAATTAATTACTTTAAGTTACCTAATTTGCTTTACAAGGTTGTGAGCAATGCTTGTAACATAATTGCTATTCATTCCTGTGCTTCTGGCTGGTAGAGAAGAAGGTCTATAACTTTATATATATAATATATAAATATATATTATTAGTCCGTACAGTTTTTCAGGTTTGTGATTAGTTTTATGGTTTTGATCTTTATAAAATAATTAATTAGATGAATTGAATATATAGTATGGTGAGTCGAAATTAAAGCATAAAGTTAGTGGAGTCTTGAAGTTGGGACTGGGGGCTTGTTTGATCTTTTCTCATGGCGAGTTGATTAAGTTGCTAAGAGTGTTATGGGAAGATTTTGGAAAATAAGAAGATAGGATCGGAGTTGTCTCTTTGAGACATGCTTGGATATTTAAGTCAATATATTTCAAAAGATACCAAGTGAGAAGAAAATTTTGACAGAATTCTAGTAGGTTTCATGTTTACTTTCGTCGGATCAACCTTAACTATGACTATTTATGCTTGTTTATGATCCATGTTATGAGTTTCAAGTCTTCACAAGTATAAATCGAGTGTATTTTGTTACTGAAGTTTAATAAGACAGCTTGAAGTTTGAAAGCTAGGCAGATGCTTTCTACGTGCATTGTGAGCTGCTCTCCTTTGCTTTGGTCTCTTTGAGTCCAACAGGACTCAATTATATGTGGCAATTTGATGATGCAAGTTTTTTTGGGTCACCTTTTTTTTCTTTTTTATTGGAAAGAGGGAATTAATAAGCTTAATTTGTTATTTTTGGTGTTAAACAAGGAAATAATTTTTGGAAGGAAATTCTTGATTCTTGATATATTATCAATAGCTTAAGCAATATATAGAATAGAAACACAATTGTTGAACTTATTTTGGCCACAATATTTAGATGCATACTTAGGAATTGTTTGATTTCTTTTTCTTAAAAGCTAGCTATATTCTTTCAAAAAAAAAAAAAGTTAAGTGTTTTCTAAGTTTAAAACTTTTTAAAATTTAATATTAATATTCAAGTAACAGCTAGTTTTTGACTATAGAACAAATCGAACGAAGCATTTTAAGAAGGGGAGAGTATAAAAGTAGAGTTCCAAATTTAAATTCTATTGTGATGATAATAAATATTCAATAACTATTTTTTTGATACATTAAGGGGAAGAAGGAGATGTTTGAAATTAAACACAAATTTACATACCAACTGTCTCATCTTTTTAGCCACTAGATCGAAAGATTGTTGGCTATGTAATAACTAATTCTTAATATGCACAAAAGAAACCCTTATTAAGTGACTGAGTTTATCTTTCACCCATCCCTTTTAGTAGGTAAATTCTTGTAAAATTGAAATTTGAACTCTACAAACTTTCCTTCCGGTTTTCTTTTTAATTTTGGACTTTATATATATATATATATATATATATATATACACACACATATATATATATATATATATATAAACCCGTTGTTAAGTCCTTAGGTGTTATAAAATTAAATAATCAATATTAAAATAATATATTTTACACACAAATGAAAAAAAAATCATGTATTTAAGCATATATTAGAAACATGTACACCTATTATTTGGGTGAAAAAAATGATGTGAATATAAAAAAAATGTTTAGGCAAAGGGAAAAAAATATATGTAATGTCCTCAATATCATTACTTTATTTAGGTATTTAACTAATTTTTTTAATTAAATTAATACTTGATTTAATTCATGATCTTAATTCAATAAAAAATTTAAATATTATTATTTATATAGATATGATGAGGTTTCTAGTTCTTAATTTATTTTTCTTTATCTAATTAAAATTTTTTGATTGGACCTAATAATGCAAAAAAAGTAATTTATACCTGTCATTATGATCTTGTTGATTAATATTATTATGGTTTAATTTGTAATGATTAGTGGTTTTAGTTCTGTTTTTTATATCATCTGGTAATTGGTATCATAATAGCCTATCAATCAAAAGTGTTACCTTATATAACTTGTTACTTAATTAGTACAAAAATATTACGCAATGTGTGACGCTTTACGCATAACATTGATATTAATTAAGTGCTTTTATGTATATAAACATAAAGCTTATGGGGTCTTTAGTGAATAATAAAATAATTAATTGATAGCTAAGTATAATTAATTAAGAATAAGAAGAAATTAAGTAGTAAAAACCGTGGCAATTTGACGCATGTCTATCTTTTGGGGCTTCACCATATTATGATATTGGTGTCAAACTACTCCCATCTTTTTCACAAAAATTCTTTGATTCTCGTTGCCTAAACATAGTGAGTGGAAGGCCTCCTTTTTAGTATCTTACTTTTAATTTATTATTTATAAAAAGAAAGAACATCGAAATATATTTTTTGAATTGAGATCACATGTTAATTATTGAATCGAATGTTCAAATGCAATTATAATATTTTTAAATTTAATTTAATGTTAATTGTATATACTGATTGACTCATGCATATTTAAAAAGAAAAGCATTGGGAGTGAGTATGACTGAGGAATTTCCTTTTGAACCATTGAATTACCTGCTGTTGGAGGAAATCTTAACAAGGTAACAACAATGGTTGCTAATGAAATCTACAATTTAATTTAATTGATTCGTATCATTATTTTTAAAAGATAAAATTTAATAAATCTAAATTTTAATATTTATATTACATGCAAATATTCTTAAGAATTGGGAAAACACACACAAACATGTAATGGAAACTGAAAGAATGGATTTGGTGCAAGAGAGCACGTGAACACACGTAGATAGGTATCTCAATAATTAAAGGCATAAAAGTTCCAATAAGTGACATGAATTTTTCAGGATATGGATTTATCTATACTTGTTGAAGTGCTGGAATTTCACTTCAATAAAGGAAACAAAATCAAAAAGACGTTCTTAGATTCGACGGAAGGGACCCTTAATTTGCTAGGTACTCCGTGACCTAAATCACCAAGTCACAAATAAAAAACCTATAAGTTTATACATTTGGGGTCAAATCTTCATAAATGTAAGACGCCTTTGAGTTTATATATGCATGTATGTTTCATTAGGAACACGTAAAGATTCAACGCATGTTTTCGTTTGTATGGTAATAATTAAAACACTTTGTTTTTCTCAATCTTTTTGGCCAAATGACATTATGCACCCCTTTGGTTTAAGATAAAATGTTTATTCAGCACACAATTTACCCAGTAATAGAACACTTTGAATCTAGGTAAAAAAAAATTTTCTTGACATACTTTAAATAATTACCATAAAACACGACATGAAGTTGAAGCATTTATGGTACTAATTATTAAATTAAAACCCATTTGGCAGAAAAAAATAAATAAATAATTCTTGTTCCCTAGATATGACAATTGACAAGATGTTAGTGGAAATAAAAGTATCTTAGCTAACTGATAAATTATTAATTACCCAAAAAATTAAAATAGTAAAATCTTGAAAAAAGTATCCTAATCTTGTTTTTTTTTAATATCCCAATTATTCATCTTGATCTAATTAAGTTTTTACTTTCTTGTGCGTGTAGTATTAATTAATATTTACAAACACTTGCATTAATTATAAATTTAACTTGTAGTCAAATTATGCATTCCACTTATAAACTCCATACCTAACTCAACAAATTGTTTAGCACAAATCCAAAATAAATTACTACTATTTTATTAATAAAAGTAGGAAGGACAAAGCAATTAAAAAAGAGTATTTAATTTAATTAATGTGATTTTTTCTTCGATCGTTTCTTCACTCACATTATTCTTGCATGAAATTTTTTTAATTTGTTCTTGCATGAATAATTTTTGAATTTTACTTCAATTTGTTAAGTATTGAATTTGATCATTACATTAAAATTAAAATTAAAAGATCAATATTTTAGATAATTAAAAAAAGATTATAAGTGGTTGTTTGTTTTGTGATTAATGAATCATAGTTTAGGAATAAATCAAAGATTATAAGTGGAGGACTTTCTTTAATACTTATGTCATGTCAAATCACTTTCTTAACCAAAAGGTTTCGAAGTTCAAGACCCTTTTTCAGGCTTTAAAGTTCAGCTTAAAATTGCAGAATCATGCAAATTGGTCATTTAATTGAATTAAAAAATTGAGTTCCTAGTCAGTCACTTTAATTCTTAGACTTCTTTCCACCTAGGATAATAGCTAGCTTTAAGGTCTATGCTCAAGGCCAAAACATTTTTTTAATTATGTTGAAAACGGCTCTTCCATTCTTCAAAATGGTGTACATTTAAATAATTATCAATTATAAAGTAAGATTTTAAAAACTTTGCAATTAAGAAAGTTTGGGTTATGGGAGTTAAATAATATAATAGGAAGTAGAAAAAGTTAATGCCCAATGCTAAATGGTTAATGGGTTATATTTTGCCTTTTCATTGGTTCCTTCTTAGCTTCAATTATTTGTGGGCTTAACAAACAAAATGATGGGCGATAATGCCGGTGTCTCACTTTCCCCTACATTCACTTAAGTTGTCAAGTTTCAACACTTTCAATCCACAAAAAAAATTGCTGGATGTCTTGAAACTTGAAAGAGACAACTTCCGTTTTTAACTTTTCTTTGCCCCTTACTTATTATACGGGGATTTTCACTTATGAACCAATTAGAAGTGTGATCAAAATCAAGCCAAAAGCAGCTGGGATTGTATTATTAGCCTTATTTATTAGAAGAAGCGATAGATATTGAGATTTAAATAATAAATTTTGAATGTTATTTTTTAAGTATATGATTATATGAATTAATTAATCTAAATTTTAAAGGTTTTTTTTTTTTTTTCAATCTTTGTTTCTCTTTAGACAACATGGTTTCCCATTTTCCATTGAATGGAGATGTTAATTGTTAATCATTCAAGAACCTTTTTCATGTACACTTGGTTTCATTGATGTATCAGCCTTAAGCTGTTGAAATTTTCAATTACAAAACGTCGACCCAGTTTGTCTGAAAATGTTGTACTTGCTTTTTCTGAGGGGTGTTTTGAATATTACTGCTAGAAAGAAAGCAAAAGATGAGAAGATGACTTATCCAAAAAAACAAAAAAAGATGAGCAGATGAACGGTACTTTTAGCATCCAGGCGTGCCATATGCAAAAACTCCCCCATGTTTTGCATATTGGTCAATCGGGACCATCACGTTGTAAGGGCTTTCAGCCCCCCCTCCTCGCCCGCCCCCCCCCCCCTGGCCCCTCATTCTGTACGAAAGATGCCCTACGGGACCAACCAGTTTTCCAGCATATGCTATCGAGGAACTCACAAAAGAAAAAAAAAAAACACAGTTGATCCAACTTATTACTTGGTGCTGCTATTTCTTTATTTTGTTTCTTGTCTTACAAAACTAGGGCAGCATCCTCCAGAAGGATACTTAAAAGGATACTTAAAAATAGGTTAGAAACTTGCTACTTTAATTCAAAATTTTCGAGATCATTTGCAGATTGCAATATCATAAGTAAATAAACCTAATGAAAGTTCAAAACTAGGTCATTGATGTGAAGAGTTATAGCATGATTACTTGTTGGATTGTATGGATATAGGAATTTTTTTTATTGCTTTTCAAAGGTATAGGAAATTAATGTGTCTTTAACAGCATGATGACTTTTGCCAATGTATGGCACTGTAGCCTACAACTATTGGCTACTTAGAATCCATTTGTAATTTATGTTATCTCATCAATCCTATTCCTACGTATAAGCTACTTAGTTTACTTATGCTGCATATCCCTCTCCATAGAGCTTTTAATGGAATTTTTAGATTTCATAAACGAAAAATACTTTTTAAAATGATATAATCATATGTTTTGGATGATTACGAGGTTATGCTAATTTTTATTACAAGAGAATGTTTAATTTCTCTTCATCACACAATTTGAAGATAATAAAAACTAATTAAAAGTACTAGTTGAGAGAACTTATTTAATTTAGTCATCTATTAAACGGGTTATGTGTTGGGTAAATGGTCTTCACATGATTAGGCTTTTCATCACCGTTTTTTTTTTGTGTTCTTTTTTGGTGGCCTTTCACCACTTGAAGAACGATCTTTGAGCTATCAAATTAAAAAAATCAGCCATGTATATATATATATATATATATATAGAACATAATTAAGTTTCTTAATTAAATATTCATTTTTTATATAATCCTTCATGTGAGCTTAGCTTAGCTTTAAACACCTTTTAAGAGGTGTGTTTAAGCTAAATATTTATTGTTTTAATTTAATTAATCCTTTGGTTATTGTATTAGAGTGACTGCAAGGCTGGAAAAAACAATGTACATCAGAATCGGTGTGGGTATAGCACCATGTGAGTTTAAAGGAGAGTGAGTGGCGACGGAATCCCGAATGATACGGTTGAGTCCTCTTGGGCTCTGGGCCTTGTTCTTGGCCTTGAATTGAATGGTGTCAAGGATCGGTCCAGAAATCTGTCTCCCGGGCTGGGCTGGCTCAGGAAAATGTTGAGTTCTACTTGTATGCGATCGCAACATGGGCTTCACGTCAAGAGTTGATTAACGTCACAATCAGTACCTAGTTTTTGGATCAACTGTTTGAACATTCACTGACATTTCCAACATAAAATATTTGTTCGATCATGGAATCTTCCCATATATTTGCTTAATACGAGGGCTGAAAATCGTCTATTCCATTTCCTTGCTGGATGCATTAACTTTAAATAGTCGTTCAATAACGTAAAAACTTGAAATTGGTTTTGATCAAGTAGTTTATTTCCATAACTGGCCAGAACAAAGATTTAGACACATGCTCACAAATCACTCGAGCTTCATTAAAAGTACTCGAATTTTATTCAATTTTTGTTGAGCGAAACTCCGGCCCAAGCAAATTGAGTTATTGAATGAATCGAATCTCTAAATCAAATACAAATAATCGAATTTAAAATTAAACATTGAAATTAAACTTATTTTTACTAGATAAATGACCTTTAATTGAATGATGAATAGTTTGACTCTTATCTAGAATCTAATGAATAGTTTGACTCTTACCTAGAATCTAACTCAAAGTTTCAACGTAAAACTTGATTGAGTTCAAGCTAAATTTCAAACCACAAGTTTCAAGTTAAGCTGGAGTTCAAGTTTCTTGCTATTGGTTCCGCTTAACTCAGATTACAACCCTACTTCTCCAACCCAAATTGAAGAAAAATCTAGATGTATGCCTTATTTGAATACTTAACGCAAGAATACAAAGCACTAGCTATTTGTACCTTTTCTTTCACTAATTACCATAATGCTAACAACAATATCAATGACCGGTGAAAGTTCCAACACCATTCAACTGCTTTCAACATAAAATATTGCGATACCAAGTAGTGTTCATGTCCTTGGTCCAACAAAATCCTAACCAATAAACACCCTAGTCCCGTTTTAAACCAGTATATTTTTCTCTCAAAACTTAAGGATTCACTCAACCTTCGCAACTCCAACTCCCGGCACACTGCTTTCCGCAACAGTCTCCATTACAAACCTGGGAAAATGTTAAAAAAAAAGTAATATTCAGGAGAAACAAGAAACACAGAGATATAAGTATTAAGCACCATACTACCATCTCAGTTGGAAACTATTTGCACCTTAAACACAGACCTATTAATTTTAGTGGAAGAAAAAATTGAAAGAAAAAAAAAAAAATCTAAAACATATGGGATAAGATGTTACCTTGCTAATTTGTCCCTTGACGACTGCAAGATATAGATAGAGAGAATAAATGATAGCATCAGCCCTGTACACACACAAACATGAAAATTATTGGCCCTAGTGTAAATAATCTCTCAAATTCATCATGCATTTGCTATATATCATTCAAATCTTTGCATGGTTTGACAAAAGGATGGTTATCTTATCATAGGTTTCCCCTCAGCAATGTGACATTCTTCAAGGATTAAGTGATGCACTGCTATTAGAATCACGATACAGCTTGCAGAGGGTGAGTGCATGCATCTGAGACTAATATACACTTTTTAGAAGGAAAAAAGAAAAAAGATTCCTCACTCGTAAAATAAAAATGGTGAAGAACTCGTTTAAATTGAAATAAGTGTAATGATGAGTGCTGCTGATAGCTGTGAACGCTCAGATCATGGGAATGAAGAGGCGTATCAATAAAAGATTATAACAAATGGCATTGGGAATGTTAGCATTTTAGATGGTTTTCATGACTTTTGCAGATAATTTTCTATTTCAGTAACTAAAATGTACAAGTAGTACAGAGCATTAATAAATAGATCCACTGACTAATATAAAGTGTAAACTTTTTACCTGATCCAAACAGAACATAAAATCCCGATGTCACATCTATCTCTGATTGCTCCTGCCTGTCATATAACCATCACAACCATATCACAATTGATAACAAGCAATGGAGGCATATGTATATCTTATTAAAAACAAATAAAATTAAAGTTAATCTTACATCCTAAGTATTTACTTATTCTAGTAATTCCATGAGATGCTAAGTATAATGTTCTAAATTACTATAACGTGTAAACAAATACTTGGAGAGGAAGGTCTAGTTGCAGCTTCCCATGCACAGCTTAGAATAAAGATAACTACTGGTTCCAGCATTTAAAAGTTTCAGTTAAGACATTCAACATTCTCATGTTTTTACAGGTTGAAGCCAGTCATTGTTAAGCACATACTATCCCCTTTGCTTTAGATGATAATATCGTTTTCAAAGCATCATGTCATACGTTTCTGAAAACCTAAAGGCAGATTAAACCAAACAAACAAAGAGAGAGAGAGAGAGAGAGAGAGAGAGAGAGAGAGAGAGAGAGAGAGAGATTTCAACAACAAACAAACAAACTGACCAGGTGTATCTAACAAGCACATGTTTTGGCCAAAGTTGAGGATCCCAAAATTGTTTACGAATATCTGGATGAATTTCAACATCTATAGAAGATAAGACATAATTCCCAGTCAACTCAGTGGAAAAGTAATAAATGAAATGTTATGATCTGTTTGAAGCATAGGATATGCTATTCTAAAACTATTTAATATGAAAAGATCTCAGTTTACAATTCACAAATATGCAAATGGTGCACAATAAAACAAAGCTGTTAATCAATTTTCACAGCAATAATTCTCCCATCTTTCCTGGTCCAAGAACAAATTTAACCACAAATTCTCTAAAAATGTTGTAAACTATTACAATTTCTGAACAAGCTCTTACTTCTGATAGAATGTACAGACAAATGAAAAAATGAAACAGACTATATTGTGCATATGCTTCCGGATATAGTCTTGGACAATTGTCCTTAAAAAGGAAAAAAAACATGTCACTTATGACTAGTAGAAATCATCTAAAGTAGTTTGACGAGTCACATCAAGTTCCATAGATGCCCAAGAGATTCATATATATTGAATTAATTTAGTAAAGAAATAAAGCATACATTGACTATATGTGTCTCTATTTCTTAGCAAACTAGTACCACGCTGAAACATAAAGTAAGATGACATTACATACAGTGAAGAGGCATATCCACGATTTTAGCAGTGACACCATGCAAATCACCACCTGAGTACCTCTGAACGAAATAGAAGTTAAAAGCCACAAGAAGTAAGTCAAATCATTCAAAATAGCCACAAACATTCTCCAAGAGACATGTTTCTTTAGGAAGTTATGATAAGCAAAGGGGTAGAAACTACAAAGATATCTTACCAAATGCATGTCAATCATTGGAACTTCAGAACTCTTACGATTTATCAGAAAAAGCCATGGAACAAGAAACTTCTCCTTCCCAACTTGGAACGATCTACGCACAAGTCAAAAACATTATAAAACATGAATTACTATAATAATTTCCAAAACTAATGCATTTATGAACTATAAAACCATTTTATGCAGAAGCAAAAGTGAACTGTTTAGACAAACTGTTAACATTAAAAACACTTGTGAAAGAATTTTAGGAGTGGAAAGCTGCGGATAAGAATATAGGAGAAACTGAGTCCGAAATTTCATGCCAAAGTCTATATCTCAGACTCATTATCCACAGTTTGCAAAACGCTTATTCCAAAAAGCTGAACGAAACTATATTTTTGGACTCGGAAACATTTCATTAATGACTCTGAGGAATTGAACTTAATAGTTTAATTTCTTTCATTTTTTTCCTTCGTTTAGCCATCGAAGAAATGAAACCCTAACAATTGCAACTAATGCCTAAAAAGATTGAATTAAAAAAAAATGATTTGAATAAATTCTTACATTTTGTAAGGATCAGCGCCCGTGTAACCAGTCGGCTTTGCTATAGGAATTAACACCTGCAAAATCAACTTATATATAAATGAAGATTCGAAAAAGCAACAAAAAAAATGGAGAAGGTGGAAAACGAATAATAACAATACCTCGCGATTAACAGCAAAGATGGGGCAATGTTTCCCAATCACATCATGCCAAACAGTTCTAGACTGAAATCAACAAAATTCAGAGATCTCAACTTCGAGAAGAGATTAAGAACTTTAGAAAAAAAAAAAAAAAAGAAGAAAAAGAACTGACAGAATGGTATTGGCCCATCTTGCTCATAGGAACGATGTCACCTGGCCTGTAAGCAACGGAGATTAAAGGAAGGCAAAGTAACAGCGAAACTGATAGAAGCAGCAACGCCATTTTTCTCCAACGATCTCGTCTGCTTCTTTTTCCACGCAAAAGGAATTCCAAATTACTTAAAACACTTTTTTTCCCCACTTTTGATCGAATCCGTCCAGGCCTGACCCTGATCCAGGATGCGGCCCAAAAGTTTTATTTTTATCATTTTAGTCCCAAAATCCTTTACTTTTTTTTTTCCTACCTATTATTTTAGACTATTTATACAATAGGCAGTATTTTCGGTTTTCTATTTTAATATATTTTTTAATTCCTTTGTTACATATATTAAAAAAATTATTTTTTGAAGTGAACTTCCTTTATTTCAAGGGAGACCACCATCAACAATAATGGTTTCCCTCTTATATCCCAAAATTATATTATTTCAAAAATAATTTTTCACTATATATGATGCCGGAATTAAAAAGTCATAGTTATAAAATAAAAAAGCAGAGTTTTTTTTTTTTTTCATTCTCTAAGTTAGATAAATATTTATAATATTAATATTATATTTAAGTTTGATCTGAATTTGTTTTGATCCAATAAACACTTTTACTCATGTAGGGGACACTATAGAATTTTTAAATTAAATTAATTAATATTTATGTTATTTAAGATTATTTTTTAAATAAAGTAAAAGAAGAAAAAGTAAAAAATTGAAAAAAATAACTTTTATGTTAGAATTAAAAAAAAACAAACATAAAAAAAATATTGGAAATTGTTTAAAACTTTTTTCGTATATAGATAAAAGGTTCAAAATCACTTTTTAAAAATACCTAAAACGTATATAATATATATATATATATATATATATATATAACATTCTCATAATTTTATAAAATTATAATAATTACTAAATTTTATTAACTAGCGTTTTCAAAATACTTTTATAGTTATTAGATAAATTAACATTTTCATCAGATACACTAAAAACTATAATAATTATTATATTGAATAGATTTAAAGTATGTCTTGAACAAAACTCTTAATTATTGTAAAAAAATAATAAATAGGTTATAACGTAAAATTTTAATTATTTATTAGGAAAGTATAATAAAAGGTAATATTATAAAACTTTAATTTATTATTATAAAAACATAATAAATAATTTTTTTAATTGTTTTTTTTTTTTCGTTTCCCCTTTGCAGGGGACAAGACAAGGAGGCAATTTTTTTGTAGTGCTGCCGAAATTAAAAGTGAAAGAAAAAAAACGTCATTAAAAAAATTGAATAATAATAATAATAATAATAATAATAATAATAATAATAATAAAATAACTTTTGTTTTTGAAAGAGATTTTAATAACTCTTTTAGATTCTACCTTTTACCACCATCAAAATTTCCTTTCGAAGGAATATAATCTACAGTTTTCACTGTCGTTTTATCGTAATTTCCACTGCGTTTTGTACCTTTCTCGCCCTCTTTTGAAACCCTGATGATCGTGCAAAATATCCAAAACAAAACAAAATGAAAGCAAATAGAAACGTGCTTAGATCAGTAGGGGCGTTGAATTAGGGCGGCGGCGAATCGAAGCGAAGCGCGTGGCGTGAGGCGGGAAATTGGTCTCGGTTGGGAGGAGAGGGGCTTGTTTTGATGTTTTTGATGGGCGATCTCCGAGATTGGTCGCCTGAACGGAACGGCGTCGCGGTGGAAGAGAGGTCATCATCATCATCGTCACCGTCTTCATCATCGAATCAAGCGGGGATTGCTGTTGAGTATTGGAAAAAGGCCGAGGAAGCGACTGAGGGGATCATAGCCCAGGTTCAGCCAACTGTTGTTTCAGAAGAGAGAAGAAAAGCGGTAATCGATTACGTTCAGAGATTAATTGGGACTTATCTTGCTTGCGAGGTGAGATTATCAAAAATTAATTAAGCTTTTAATTATCATCTTATTATGCTATAATCTTGTTATTTTTAACTGATAGAATGTTAACATTGCCAAATTAATAATTTAGTTGGAAATTAATCCTGTATTTGTTATATTTACTTGGCAAGATTCTTAGAATGCAGTAGAGCTTAAACAGAACTCTTATTTAATTTGGAGTAATAAGAAAAGTAATACCTTTTTTAAGAGAAAGTAGGGTTACTATGTATTGATTAAATTAAATTGAAGAATGGTGATGTTTGCTGTTGATGTTCCCGCTTCAAGGACCTCTTGTTGGTTGTAAGATAATGTAGTTTCCTACGAAGCGGAGCTCCATTAGACATTAGTGGATTATGTAGAAACTGGGGTTTGTTTCATTGTTAAATCTTTATCATTCTGCCCTAGTCAAATGTCCTTTGTGGCTGACAATTGTTGATAAGACCTAATAGTTGTTGTAGATATCAACCCTAGTGGAACTTTTGAATTATAGTAAATAGATGCTTTTATCATGTTCATGTTCCAATGTTATGACCATCATAAGTAGCAGAGCTTTCATCTACTGGGAGTCGGATGGAATGATAAGGCTATTAATGAGGAGCTTTTCAGTATCTGATATAATTTGGTCAACCTCAGACCATTTATCTTGAATTAGGTTAGCAAGTGCGTGTTGTAAACTTACTTTCAAAGCACTTAATTGCAATTACCTTGGAGTGTAAAAATCAGTTGGGAAATTTATCATTTAACGTTTGCAGCTGAAAGGAACCCGGCTAGTGATGACAGAGAATATATAGATATTATTTCAATAATATCTGTGGTGACATGTCTCATATTATAATTTTTTTTTCTTTTTGCTTTTCTTGTTTTCGTAGCTATTAATTGGTGTGGTCATGAATGTAACAACAGTTGATTTGAACTAGGGAACAGTTTAGATAGATATCAATCATTTATCTTATATTTATTACAGGTATTTCCATTTGGGTCAGTGCCCTTGAAGACCTATCTTCCTGATGGAGATATTGATTTGACAGTCTTTGGCGGCCTAAACTTTGAAGAGGCTCTGGCCAATGATGTATGTACTGTCCTTGAAAGAGGAGACCATAACAGAGCCACAGAGTTTTTGGTGAAGGATGTCCAACTAATTCGAGCTGAGGTTTTTAACTTCCTAATATGTTTCTATAGATCTTTGCTTAGTGAAACTATCTGTTTGCCGTATGTGTAAGAGAATAACCTGTTTACATTTGGTTACTTCATCCCTTATTTTTTGTTGTTGGCATTTATATCCATCTTCATGTTGAATTTCCCTCCACCTTGACCGTTTATCTTACCGTTATTGTCACGTGGACAATTGAGCACAAAAGAACTTTGGTGCATCCACTTGTTTTCTCTTTGTCATTTGGATGAATGCTGTTTCTGGAAGACAATAGAGGATTTCTATGCTCAGATGGAGATGTAGGCTCCCATGGGAGATTTCCTCCTCTTAAATATTTTTCCACTTTAGGCTTTGTGCATAATTTGTCTGGTCATCTCTGCTTCTTAGTTGTAGTCTGGAGATCTTAAGTTTACCATCAAACAAAAATTACAGTTATATGGGTGGAATTTGGAGAATGGTGACACAAGGGTTTGTGCTATGCAGCATTTTATTGCTGACCGTTGAGGGTAAAAACAAACCCCAGAGCATTGCTGCTATCTCTAATTATGGGTTTGGATGGGTTGAACCTGCGACATAGACAATGTATGCTTACAAGTCAAAATTATATCCATTTCTTATGGCTGGATGTTTTGCAGATACTTTAACTAAGCTCTAGTTAAATATATTAACTAAGCTTTAACTAAGTAGACGATATCTTTAGTTCTTCATAACTTTAAGTAAGCTTTAGTTAAATATCTTTTGGGCCATTCTGATATTTGTAACAACCATTAATTTTATAAAATACTGGATACAGTGGTTTTGCAGTCATGTAATTGTTACCCCTGTATATCCTTTTTTATGTGCTTATCAAGTTGACCTTATTTGTCAATCTTTGGACTTTGGGATATAAGTACTTTTCCATTGTCACTATGATGTGGGTAATCTAGAGCATCCAAGGAACTAAATCCCTCTGTAGCGAGGTGTCTGTGAAATTTTGCTTCATGAGTATGAACAAATCGTAGCCTCATGATGTAGTGAGTATGAAATTAATTGCGTTAAACAGATTATTGTGATCCATGGCTTTATGAAATATGTTGGTTCTTTTACTAGTTAAGGACTTTACCCAGATTCGATTGGTATGCATAGAGGAAATGATTGCATATTCATATGCTCTTGCATTATATGAGATCCTCCTCTTGGTTATGATTTGAGATGATCTTTATTGGAACAATGTTCATGCCAGAAAACATTTGATATCATATGTAGCAGGTCATCTTAAAATTTGGCTTCTCTGGTGGCAGGTTAAGCTTGTGAAGTGTCTAGTGCAGAACATTGTGGTCGATATCTCTTTTAATCAGTTAGGGGGGCTAAGTACCTTGTGCTTTCTTGAGCAGGTAGGTTAAATTATAAGAATTTAGGAATGAAAGCCATCTACTTACAAGCTGAGTGAGTTCATCTGCCAAAAAAAAAATGAATTGCTCCCTGTCCCTCTCATTAAAAAGATGGTGATCAACTTCTTCCCCTTTCTGACATCACGCTAATGTTTTCATATCTGCATTAAAATTTCTTTGTTATTCTGTCTTTCCATATATGTATGTATGTATACATATTCGGAGAGATGGCATGGATATAGGGTATCAAGTGGAAATGTCCCTTTCTCTCTCTTTTTTTTCTTTTTTTTTTAAAGAAAAATATCCCTGATAATGTTGCAGGTTGATCGTCTTATTGGAAAAGATCATCTATTTAAACGCAGTATTATACTGATAAAGGCTTGGTGCTACTATGAGAGTCGTATTCTTGGGGCACATCATGGTTTGATTTCTACCTATGCATTGGAGACTTTGGTGCTGTACATATTCCATCTATTCCACTCATCACTAGATGGTCCTTTAGCGGTGAGTGATGGAGGAATTTTGGCAGTATAGGCTAATTGATCACATAAATGTAACTGATTGAATGTGTTACAGGTTTTATATAAATTTTTGGATTACTTTAGCAAATTTGATTGGGAAAAATACTGCATCAGTTTGAATGGTCCAATTCGTACATCATCCCTTCCAGATGTCGTGGGTGAGCGACTTCATTTTGCTTTCATGCCCAATTAGGTTCTACTTTGTAGATGATTAAGTTGCCTATATCATTGATCCGTTTTGTTTTGCAGTGGAGATGCCTGAAAATGGTGGGGGAGATTTACTTCTCAGCAATGATTTTCTTAGGGAATGTGTTGAAAAGTTCTCGGTTCCGTCAAGAGGATTTGAGACTAATTCACGCACATTCCCTCAAAAGCATCTAAACATAGTAGATCCTTTAAGAGAAAACAATAATCTTGGTCGTAGTGTGAGCAAAGGTAGAATCACTTTTCCATAGCAAATTCCAGTATTCTTTTCATTTGAAACTCATATCTTTTAAGTCTTGAGGATAGTAGAAATAGTTCTTCAGATATTGTTACAAAGGGATATTCAGGGTATCTTCTTTTAATGGTTGTTTCGTGATTCTTGAACTGATCAGGAGGGATAAAAGGTCAATTATAATGTACCTTTTCCTCTGTAGGAAACTTTTATCGTATAAGAAGTGCTTTCACTTATGGGGCTCGGAAGCTAGGGTGCATTCTTTCTGAGGCAGAAGAAAGCATAGGAGATGAACTTCGTAAGTTTTTCTCGAATACTCTGGATAGGCATGGAAGTGGACACAGGCCTGATGTTCAAGATCCTGCCCCATTCTCGAGATTCAGTGGATTTGGTGCAACGTTATCAGTTTCAGGTACAGAGTTATGTCAAGAAGATCAAACCTTGGAATATTCAAATTCAAGTACCATGATCGGGAATTACAGATCTGATAATGAGGGATCATTGGACAAAGTCAGTAATGGTAATGTTTCTTGGAGGGAAACAAATTTTAGTAGAACCATTGATGAAATGCAAGGCTCTGCAAATGCTGCAAGTGTTTCAGAAATCCGTCTCTCTGATTATGCTGAAGAGCTGGCAACCTCCAGAATTCAAGGTCTTGTAATTTCAAATGATGCACATAAATCTTGCCTTCCAAATGCGGACAGTATTTCTTCATTGGATAATATACGGCATGCACCTCATCTTCATTTTTGCACATCTTCGGATAATGGAGATAAAAGAAATAGAATTGGAAATGAAGAAAGCAATCAGCCAAAAAATTCTGACTTCATTGAAAAGAATGTGACTTCTTGTATTCTTCCGGCAATCAGTGAGGAGATGGGTACTAATATACATGGTGATCACAGTGAGAAGCATTTGGTTCTTAGTCAAGGGGTTCAGTCCCCTGTTGGATTAAAGCAGCATTCATTGATTTCAAATTCTGCTTGGTCATCTGAGGATCTATATCCTGGATATTCTGGTTATCCTGCTTCCATTAGTGCTGCTGGAAGTCAGGAAGCTTTGAGCTCATTGTCTGATCTCTGTGGGGATTATGATACTCATGAACGAAGTTTGAATTATGGCAGGTGGTACTTTGACTACACCTTAAGTGCATCTGTTTCTCCAATCTCCTCGCCTCTGGTTTCTCAATTCCCATGCAAAAATTCATGGGATGTAGTACGAAAGTCAGTGCAGTTCAGGCGAAATGCAATTTCACCAATGAATGCTAATGGTGTTGTCCCAAGGCAAGCCTACTACCCCATGAACCCACCAATGCTACATGGTGCAGGCTTTGGAATGGATGAAATGCCAAAGCCTCGAGGAACAGGGACATACTTTCCTAATCCCAACACGGTATACTCATCTAAGCCTTCGGATATTATGAAAATTTGAAATTTAGTCTCTGGTGCTAACTTGCATCGCCATAGTGGCATTGTGCTGGTGTTGCTTTTTTTTTTTTTTGGGGGGGGGGGGGGCGGGGTTAAACTTTCTGCTTGGGCCTTGTTTTCTCGATGTGGTTTTATATTTAAATCTTTTTGCAGAACCATTACTGGGATAGGTCCTTGACAGCAAGGGGAAGGAACCCAGCACCAGCAAGGTCTCCTCGCAGCAATGGCCACGCCATTGCATCCCCAGAAATGAATTCACCAGAGAGGAGCAGCCGTGAGGTAGCACAAGTGCAGTCACCCAATCAAGGTGGCGGAAAATCTGGGTCTTCAGAACTCCGCCAGTGTGGTTCTGAAAAAGTGTTATCCCGTAGTTCCAGTGGCTCGATGCGTCAACCAGACAGGGTTGTAGAATTTGGATCAATTGGACCCCTACCTTTGGGGTCAGCCTCTAAGGAAAGTAGCAGGCAACATAATCCAGGTTCTCCTCATGCTCAAAATCCGAGTGCAAGTCATCCACGAATAGGAATACAAAGGACAAAATCAGCTGCGGGCATGGATCAGGACAGGTTAGAGAATTTTTAGTGTTTCATATGAAAGCAGGGTTAATATGAATGCTATCTCTCTCTCTCTCTCTCTCTCTATATATATATATATTCTGTCTGAGCTTTATCTTCTAAAATGCAGGATACTTGTACAATCATTCCATTTAAAAAACGAAGAAGATTTTCCACCTTTATCCATCTGACAGTGGTTGAAAGAGAGGAACGATCTTAATTTATACGGTTGAAAGGTTTGGAATAATAGAACAGTTAACGCTAACAAAGGCCAGCCAGCCAGACAGACGGACTGAATCTCATCTTGTGTGAATATGGTTGTTTGATAGCCATTCCAAAGCTCTTAATCTATGGAGTTTTCATTATTTTTGTGTGGTTCAAAAGGTGGCGTTTGTACATTCTACTCATTTAGTTCCGTTTAATCGCCTTTGACTTGCTGTACTTTATAGTGAGTTGTTCATGTTCACGTATAGGATTTTATTTGTTAGAATTATGCCTTTTTTTATTTATTTTTTTGCCCAGGTTTTGATATCTCTGCCACTGGTGTTTGGCAAAAAGTATAGTTATAGACAAAGTCTCAAAGACGGATATTGTTATTGGCGATTGATAATGTAACTTTTTACTGCTAAGATAGTCTTCTTTTAGCAGCTCCCAACTAATCGTTCATTGGGTTCTATTAGGATTCGATTAGATATCTTATGGGCCGGTATGTGGTCCAAATTATTCGAAATTTCTTTGTCTATTTAGATTTATGTGAAAGTTTATTTTATTATTTAAAATAATATTAAAATATTTATTTTTATATTAATATTCATAAATTTTATAATTAAATTTAAAAAAATATTTTTTATTATTAAAATAATATTTCGGGGTTGGGTTGGGCTGTTAAAATTCATGAAAATTTTGTTTCAAACTCGACCTTTCAAGGTTAGTCCTACTGGATAGGACTAGTGGTCTAGCTGATAACGAGGATTAGACTCCATAAATTTGATATATATATATATATATATATATATGTATATATTATTGCAATTTGGTGACGGAGAAGGTGAATGGGCAGTTTTTTTTTGGCCAATTTATTGATAGCAATTAGAATTTTTCAATTAAAAACAAGTTCATACAATTCTTAAAAGACTGCAGTCAGTCAAAAATTAGATAGTAAATCCATTAAATTAACTTAAAATATTTTACATTTTATATAAATTTTAATAAATTAATAATTTATATTATAAAAAATTTAATATTTTTATATATTTATATCAACTTCACTTACTATGTTTTAAATTTGTCAGATCTAAGGATGTGATATTATTATTGATGTATTTTGAAGTAAACGTGGATGGGAGAGAAGCAAGCTTCTAATCATTTTCATCTACTGTATGTATATATAAAAAAATGAAATTATTGTTACATCCTCGGAGGAAAACTAATGGGGCGGACGTAAGGTCAACCCCTACACTACACACTTGTACAAATATGGGGACGTTGTGAATTTTTTATTTTTACATTAAAAAAAAAAAATTTGAAGATTGCCAAAAGATAAGAATAATAAAAGGTGGGTGGGACAATGGGTCTCTTTCGAAAAAGCTGGGGATATGGGACAAAATGACGAGGAAAGGTTGTAACTTTGTCTACTCTTCACTCAAATAATAATAATAATAATAAATAGATTTATGGGAGAATTTTTTAAAAGAGTGAATTGGAAATTATTAAAAAAATTTAATAAAAATAAAAATAAAAATTATTAGAATTATTAATAAAAAGATTATAATTTTTTTATTTTTAATTTTATTCTTTTTTTTGCTGTTATTCTTCTATTTTAATGAAAAAGTCGATTCACTTATATATATATATTATTAAAATAATATTAATAAATAATAAAATATTAAAAATATTTTATTAAATCTTGAGTTACTGTTTAAAAATAATAAAAAATAAAAATAATTTTTATATTAAGTCTCGAATTATCATTTACAAATAATAAAAAATAAAAATAGATTTCATATTAAATCATAGATTGCTATTTAAAAATAATTTAATATAAAAATATTTCATAGTAAATCTTGAATTAATATATGTTATATATAATATATTATAATATTATATATGCCGGGGTTGGTTCCCTAACCCTTTTTTAATAATTCTCAATTCATTTTACTTTTTTTTGGAATTCTCCCTAGATTTATCCTCCTAATCACTTCTTTTTTCCAAACTCTAATTTTATTTTTAAATCATTACTTCTATGATAATTTTAAACTAAATATAAAAATATTGCATATTTAATAATATAAAAATAGTATAATAAATGCAAGACATATAATATATATTACATTCATATTTAAAATTTTGATATTTTTAATATTTTTTATGTTTATTTTTATATGAATAACACGATAAATTATCAAATCTACTTACTATTTGCTATTTTTTATTAAATTAATAAATTTACTTTAAGATTTATGGAAATAAATAATTGCTATTGGCTACTAGTATTATTGTATTCACTTAATGATTTGCTGAGAAAGTTACGAGGGCAAAAATATTGATGTAATATTTTATGTATTCAGTTAGAAAGAAAAGAAGAAACTGGAATTCTCTTACCCATCGTTTTATCAACAAAGGAATATGTAAAATGTGAATTTGCATTTATATTTATTTTTTCCCTTTGAGGTTCAAAGCCATGAATCTAAAGATTAATTAATTTGTTTAAGATTTGATCATTGTGATAAATGTTGTGCCTATGTGTATATGTCCCTGCCTCTCTGGACCACTTTGTATAAATGTCAACCATTGCAATTGCGTCCCTATGTTTATCATAAGCTACTTTAATAATTATATCTTTTTTTTCCCCTTCAACTCTCAATTTAACATCATTAAAAGCATCTATGACAAAGCTAATGTCCCACTCTATACTTACTAGTCAACAGTCTGTATTCTTCTTTCAAGTTTAAGCCCAGTTTCCCTTTAATAATTAAGCCTTAGGGGTTAAGTTTAATTAGGTTAGATATGATATAATTATAAAAATAATAATTAAAATATGATATATAAAATAATATGAGTATATTAATTTATTAAAATTTATATAAAAAATAAAAATTTATCAAAATTTATATAATAAGATTCCATGAATTATCGAATTTGAGAAGAATAATTTTTTTTAAAGGAAAAAAAATCATATTTAAAAGAAAGAAAATATAAAAAAACTGAAAAACAGAACGTTGAACGTTTCTATTGCAGATGGCAAAATAAAATAGTTATACAAACTTTTAGTTTATTTTATCATCATGTAATTTGATAATATTTAAATAAAAAAAATGAACTGTTCTTCTGAACATTGTGCGCATATTGCATATATAAAAGATTCAATGATTGATTTGCTTGGAATTAAAAGAAGTGGTTAATTTCTTTCTTATCAGCCTACAGCCAATGCCAATCTTTTCTTATATGAATCCTGACTTTGACATTTAATTCTAATCTAAACATTAAAACATTATTAAATCTGTCAGTCGACCCTGTCAAATTTCGTCGGCTCAACTTCTCGTCTTCTTTTTTTTTTTTTTTTTTATCTTTTCAGTTTCACCAGCAGCAACCCTTCCCTTCACCATAGTTGTTTTGCTTGTTAATCTGCAACCTCAAGGCCTCTTTCACTCTCTCTTAAAAAAAAAAGGAAAAATCTTAATCTTTCGATCTTTCAGCTCATCTGGAAACCGGAATCTATATCCTTGGGACTGCTTTCGATCTCTTCCACAAATGGTGATGTCAAAGCGTAGCCATAGGTTTTTCAAGTTTAGAAGTCAAGTTTCTTGCCAAAATTCCACCCCCAAATACCTCAATCTTTCCAAGTTCTAGAAAATTTTCTTCCCCAGAAAACCATTCTCTTCCACAAACTTTGATTTTATATCATTTGATCAACAAAAAGCCTATTAACTTCTCAGCAGTCAACAGTGTTTTCCCTACATCGGTCCACAGTTTTTGTATTGGCGTTGGGTTCTTTTTCTTTTTTCTGTCTAATAATCTTCTTCAGTATCTGTATACATCTTGACTCTTGTGTCTCTCTAGAAAGTCTAAATGGTTTCCAAGGACTACTACGACTTCTCACGTGCAGTTGTGGAAATGGCTTGGATTATGCTCAGCGTCGATTACTCTAGGCTCTTTTGGTTATTGTTTGGTGTCTTTAACTATGAAAATCATGAAGGAAAGCCTCGGATCGTCTAGCACATCATCAATATCATCCAATTTCTTTCTTCCATAATTCTATCTGCTTCCTTGTTCTTGAATTGTTCTAGTAGCTAGCTGGATTAGTTTATATTTGTGTTTTTTCAGATATTATATAGATATTACAATAAGCACGAGAGTTTTTTGAGGGTGCCTGATTTATCAGACCATGTACAAAACACGTCTAGGAGGATGTGTTGATGGAGTTAAATCTCAGCTTGGATATGTTGAAACCGATCCATCTGGTCGGTATGGACGTGTAAGCTTTCTTCATTGACTCTAAAATCTTTGCCATTTTGATTGATGTATGAATTGAAAATGAACTTTAATTGCTAGCTTAAAGGCTCAACAAAAGCAGCTTATGAGTAGGAAACTCGGAATAAATTCTAATATCTTTTGCAATGATATGGATAATTGAATGTCAGGTTGATTTTAAAGGGTACCTTCTTTTATCGATTCCTTTTTGAGATGTGGGGTTTTGATTCTTTGATGTGTTATTAGGATGAATCATCAAAGATCTTAGAGGCTCACTCAGTTATCAATATGATAGTAGATGCCGTGATTGTCAATCTATTTTAATGAAATTATGCATTGTTTTAAGTTTTAAAATGACTGAATCTGTGACTTTACCTGAGAATTTCTTTGCAGTTCAGAGAGATTCTTGGTAAAGGAGCGATGAAGACAGTGTATAGGGCATTCGATGAGGTCCTAGGAATGGAGGTGGCATGGAATCAGGTGAAGCTTAATGAAGTCTTCCGTTCACCGGAGGAGTTGCAGCGGCTTTATTCTGAGGTCCACCTCCTCAAGAATCTCAACCATGACTCAATCATGCGATTCTACAAATCTTGGATCGACATTGATCGTAGAACTTTCAACTTCATCACGGAGATGTTCACCTCCGGCACACTTCGAGAGTAATTCATAAGACTTTACTGTCAATCAAATCGAACTGATACGTGAAGCGTTAATTTAGTGTCTAAGTTTTAATATGTTGTTTGACGTAATACAGGTATAGACAGAGGTTCGAGCGTGTGGATATGCGGGCAGTTAAGATCTGGGCTCGCCAAATTCTACATGGTCTAGCTTATCTTCATGGCCATGACCCTCCAGTGATACATAGAGATCTTAAATGTGATAATATCTTTGTCAATGGCCACCTTGGACAAGTCAAGATTGGCGATCTTGGACTAGCTGCCATTCTTCGCGGCTCACATCATGCCCATAGTGTTATAGGTATGCTTAAATTTCCATCATCTGCTCAAATTTGATAAAGTTAAACGAGTCTGTCTAACTATTTATATATGCTACTTGGATTTGAGTGTGGGTATCGGATATAGGCATGTATTTGACATGCGAATGTTTAATATTTTTAAAAAAAAAATTATGCATTTAGAGGGTCATATACTCACGTTAAAAAATGTGTCCGACACGAACACTAAAAAAAATTATGAGTTGGAATAACTTAAGCCATTTATATATATATATATATATATATATATGTTAATTTCTTCAAACTTGCATAAAATACTAGGTACACCGGAATTTATGGCACCGGAACTATATGAGGAAGATTACAATGAGCTTGTAGACATATACTCCTTTGGCATGTGTGTGTTAGAGATGCTTACTTCCGAGTATCCATATAGTGAGTGCTCCAATCCGGCTCAAATCTACAAGAAAGTGACTTCGGTGAGTTATACATTCAGGTTCATTAATTTCAACAAAATTAACCACCGAATTAATCTATTCCTTCTTTAATTTCAAGGGAAAGTTGCCAGAGGCATTCTACAGGATTCAAGATGAGGAAGCCAGGAGGTTCATTGGGAAGTGCCTGGTGAATGTTTCCAAGAGGTTGCCTGCCCATGAACTCTTGCTTGATCCATTTTTGGCCTCTAATGAAGGGAATTCGCTGCCCATCCCAAGAGTCTTAGGCCAAAAACTAGCTCCTGATGGCCCAGTCTCACAGCTAGTGCCTTCTTTGCGGGTTGATCCAACAAGGAGTACCGATATGTCAATAACTGGCACAATGGATCCTGAAGATAACACAATTTTTCTCAAAGTACAGATTACAGACGAGGAAGGTACTGCCTTAAGCTTCTTGAGCTATTTAACAGATACGGGTATGGGAATATGATTCTCCAGGAATCCTCCTAATATAAGAAAATTTTGGAAAAAATTGGACATACTTGTATTGGATGCATACCCGTGTCCAACATTGACACCCGAATTTATTGGACTAAATCTGTCTCTGTTTTTACAATGATCAATTTCCATCAGCAGCCTGCAAAATTTCATATTCAGTGTGCCTTCCAGATTCATAGTTAATGATTTCCCTAATTACAGGTCATGCTCGGAACATCTATTTTCCATTTGATATAGTGAATGACACTGCAATTGATGTTGCGTTGGAGATGGTGAAAGAATTGGAAATCAATGACTGGGAGCCATTAGAGATTGCTGATATGATAGAGGAGGAGATATCTTCCCTTGTTCCAACTTGGAAGGACTGGGGCTCCTCTCGAGTCCACCGTCAGCACCATTTTGAATATGAAGATGACGATGAAGATGATGATGACCGGAACAGAATTCACCATCCTTTCTATGCCACCTCCTCCCATTCTTCCTCCCCAGTTTCCATCCCAGGTTTCGTTTCTTCATATGAAACACAATTTTGCCATGGGAACAATGCGACTTCTAAGGGCAATTGGCCCCAAGGTACGTTTAATCTTTGTCAATACCACGCATGCATGCCTGCGTACATACACACACACACACACACACACACACATATATATATATCAGTCTTCTTTTACTGTCATTAGACATTCTCATTTTTGTAGGTGTATTTAGCAACGATGATGCAAGTTCCAGTTGCTCTATGAACTCATTTCAGTACTCTAGCCTGAATTACGAAGACGAATTTGATTTGAGTTTCCATCAAGGAGAGCACCCCTGCATTCCGAAGACCCTCAAATCTACAAGATTTTGCCCGTCAGAGAGCACGACAGCTTATAGTTACAAACAGTGTGACACACAACTTGGTTCATGGAGGTCTTCTCACTTAAATGGCCAACGGAAGCTAACAAAGATTCGTTCACTTGTGGACATGCGCAGCCAATTGCTGCACCGATCAGTAATGGTGGAGATAAACAGAAGGCGGTTATTCAAGACCATTGGAGCAGTGGAGAACATCGGATTTCAGGAGCCAGTAGAGGTTTCAGGCAAGGCATGCCTTGGTGGCAGCCTGAATTGAAGGATTTTAAGGTCATGACGAAGATTCCATGTGGGAATTTGGTGGCTAAGTTCCTATTAATCTCTGTGTTAATATGCTAAGTTACTCTTTGGTGTGTTTCAAGTAATGGTGCTGTACAAATTCTGAATCCTCAATCTGTTTTAGTGTTGTAGACATGTCAAGGACTACGAACAAAGTATTCCCTAAAACATCCCTATATATATATATATGTGGATTGAGAAAACTTTATTGTTATAGGACTACCACATATATACATATATGGTCTGCCTGTAATCTGCATCTGTAATCCATTACTGGATATATGAAACATGCATACATTGCTCAGAGTCAGTCTGGACTAAACATTTTTACCATTATTTTTGCTACCTATTTTAATTCAAATTAATAATAATAAATCTGAAATATTATTATTGAAGCATCACATTTTGTTTGATCTTAGACCTGAATCATTATAATTGCCTCTTTACTTGCTCGAAAAAAATTAATTCATATGATCACCTTTAAAAATAATTTTTAATAAGTTAAAATTTAAATTTCAATATACGTAATCCTTTTCCTTAATCCCGAACTGCTGTCTACTTTCTACCAGATAAAGTGTGGCAGAGAAAGGGTAAGAATCCTTAAGCTACCTTCAACTTCAACTTCAAGAGACGAGACAATAAAAAGGCCCAAAATCTTAGTGGAATAACTTGCATGCAAGAGAAAAAGAGAGAAAGAGCTATTAATCGTTGGCGGAACAGTTCATATCATGTGGGAGAAAAATATTGTTTTTCTATGTTAAAAAGGAAGCAAATGTTATTTTTAGATTTCAAATTCAATTCTCATTGTCTCTAAATTTTATTAACTTTGTGTTTAATTTGTTAATTAATTCTTTTATTTAATTAGACAGTTAATTCATATATAACTTGATTGATATATTTTGAAAAAAAATCTACTCAAACATGTATTTATAAATAATAAAATAAAGATTCATTTTTAATATATTAACATATATTTTTTTAATTAAAAAATTGGCATGTACCCCCGTTCCCCATTCTATTGCACTGCTATCAAAATCGTCATATCATAAAACTATTAGCCTCCTCTACACCAATTTAGAAAACCATATGTTCTCTTTAAAAAGTTTTTGCTTTCGGCTTTGCTTTGGAAAGAAAGCAACGAATAAATAACATTTTAATTTTATAAATTCATATATAATCTAATTAATAATTTCTATTCAATCCAGAATTAATTTATAAAAGTAAAAAAGCCAAGTAGCTTTATTTATAAAACTTTCAATTTATTTGACCGAAAAGCTCTATGAAAAAAAAAAAAAAAAACTATACTTTTCCATCTTTCTTTTTGACTAATTAAATTGTTAATATGAAAAAAAAAAAATTACTTTAAGCAATGTTTGTTGATGATATAAATCAATATTATATATGCATCACATGAATCATACCTTATCTTTTTAATACTTCTTTTAATAAATAATAATCTAATTAAGTTAATTTCTAAAATAATTAATAATTAATAATTTTTGGTGAAAAATTGTAACCTTAAGGTTTTGAATTTGATTAATAAAACCTTTAATTTTTATTATAAAAAGAAAACATTTTTTTTCTTTTTCTTTTTCTTTTCCCTTTTTTATGGTCTAATTCCATTTAACAATTTGTCACCTTTTTTTTATTGACAAGTCACAACAACTATTGGGGCCCACGCAAGGTAGGGCCTTAATGACGTGGCGAAATCTCATGGTTCAAAGTCCACCGTCAGGAGTCAAAATAATTACACGTGTCAATAGAATATGAAAAGTAAGAAAGGCCAAAGGATGATCATCAATGGCAGTGGACCTCCACTTCCACTGCAACTACAAACCTGACAGCCATGACTTGGTGCCTACTTCTCCTTTCTTAATTCTTAAAATAGCCAACCAAATCCTCCTCCTCCTTCTTCTTCTTTCTTATTGTACGTCTCCATGGCTATCATACGCTCTATGAGCCAGCTTAACATCAAGGCGCCACCTCCATCACCTATCCCAACCGCCACTGGCTCACGATCCGCTGCCAACGAAAGCTTAACCGACTTTCTCGAGAAATCGTTACAAACCCCCGACCTCACGCTACCGGAGTCCCAAGCCCTCCTCCGCCACCCTGTCCCACTTGATAAGATCGATTTCCAGTCGCTGGGTTTGAGAGAGCGGGGTTCGGTGGAACGGTTGCTGCGATCAGCGAGGGAGTTTGGGGTGGTGGGGATCGGGCGGCATGGGATTGATACAGGGGAGGAGTTAAGGGCGACGGTGAAAGAGGCGGGGAGAGTATTCGGGGTGTTGGAAGAGAGAGATACGGGATTCAGGAGATATTTAACGGGAAAGAGGGAGGAGATTGTGTGGGTTGGTTGCAAAGACGACGACAGGATGGAGTGGGCACGTCAATATATCGGCCCTCAGTTGTATCATAGTTTCAGGTAATCTAACGTAAACCCAGCAGTCAGTGAAGCAGTATCGTGTTAATGTATTATATTGTTTTATAATTTTATTTAAAATCTTATTCAGTGAAGCAGTATCGTGTTAATGTATTATATTGTTTTATAATTTTATTTAAAATCTTATTTAAAAATATTATATTTTTATAAATATCAATTTATTAATAATTAATATATAATTGAAATTATATAAAATTTTTAAATTTTAATATATAAATATCATGTTTATATTATTTTTTATAATATATTATATTTTATTAGGTATTGTTAATATAGTAAATTAATAATTTTACATATTTATCTTCAACCCAAATCCGACGGAATTCAACCCTATTCAAAAGATTGTTTCACTATTTTTATTGTATTATTAAAATATTATTTTTTATTAATATTTATATAAATTTAATTCAAATTAGATTTAAGTTATTATAAAATAATATTACATTTTTTGTTGGGCTTTTTGGGCTCGTTTTACCACATGATGGGCTATAATAGAAACAGCGCAGTCACATTCGTTGGGTCAAATTTTGGATTCATGAATTTTTTTTTCCTTTTGGTGCTTCTGTTATATGCCATTTTAACCTCGTTTGATTTAATTTTAGAAAAAGAATACAAAGCAAAAGCAACATGATTCATTTAAAAATTATTATATGAACAATTATATTTTAATTAACCATTAGGGTTAACGATATACTTTATCCCTCATGCATATAAAATTTTAAAGTAATTCAATGTCTCTTTCATATGTTCATTTTCTATTCATTGATTAAAGAATTATTTTTGGTTCATAATATATCAAAATAACCCAAATAAGCTGATCTTCTTTTAAGTTAGATAAGAATAATGCGTTAAGTTTGTGTGATATAATATCAATTTGAAATTTTATGTTCATTATGACACGATTATATTATTTAATTTAGAGGTCAATCTGTTAAATATCAATAGTATAGGAAGATATAAAAATGTGACCAATGTGAGTTATCATTATACACACACACATATATATATTATTTGTTGTTGTTTGGTTTTAAATAGTGAAAAGATGGAGAAAGTAGCGAGTAAACTTGAGGTAGTTGCGGAAGAATTGTGCAAGATTTTGGTAGAAAATGCAAGCAAGAATCAAGCGAGGAGTAAGGGATTGCGAAGAGGAGAGTCCCATTTGAGTATATACAAGTACAATAATGAGCAGAACAATAAGATGGCCGGCCGAAACTCACATCTAAATGAAGAAGAAGACAAGCATTCTTGTGATTATACATTAAGCCTCCACCTTCCAACCAAGCATTGCCAATTTTCTGTCAAATCCGGGCCTCGAATTTTAACTTTTGATGCTGCTTCAGACATCATTATTGTCACTTTCGGACAAAAACTTGAGGCAAGTGAATTTCAGTTCATTCTTACTCTCTCCTTTCTATTTACCTTTGATAACTTTGTTGCTTATTATTTTTTTATGTTTCAATCATGTATATGTTTCAAATCTTTCATAAAATGGTCAGTGGTAAAAGGCTTTGACAATAAAATCACCTTTAATTAATACCCTTTAATGTCATTTAGATAAGGTAGTAAAATGGCTCTTAATCATAGTAAAAATCCCTATAGCTTTGTTCTTGTTTCTAGCACCATCTGGAATCCTAGTCTGTTTTTGTCTTAAGGTTTTCTTTTTCTTTATGAATTTGGGAGAAAAACAGATGTAAAACCAACTCTTTGTATAGAAAATGCATGCACTTATTACTAACTAAATACCTATAGAATGTATATTTGTCAAGTTCTTGTTAGCGATTCAATCCTTAGACTTTGATACATTGAAAAAAAAAAAAAAAACTTTGATTTGAACAATAACAAATGAAGTTGCTTATATATTATATGTGTTGTTTTTATCAAAGGAATCACCAAAAAGAAAACATGTTTGCATAAAACTAACCTTATTATATGGTTGTGGGCGTGCAAAATTAAGCAATTTGCCCTTATATCATAAATGGACATGGTGAAATTAAAGTATCATGCAATATTTTCTATATATCATGGGCAAATAATAATAAATAAAAAGCCTAGAACATACACTTCTTAATTTTTTTTCCTTTTCTGGCAATAGGAATGGAGCATGGGGGAATTCAAATGTGTTTCGGGGCGAACTATTTATCAACCAGAACTTGATGGATCCCAATCCTCTTTCTCCATGGAGCTTAAGTGGTCACCTTTAAACATAAATCACACCTATAAAAAAACACCTTATAAAAGAATCTCCTTAGCTGATCAATTCTTCATTGCAGTAGTTATTGTTTTCCTTTATTCTATTTTCATGCGCAAAAGTTCTTCATGATTTAGAGGAACTTGCCATATTTACATTCAATATCTCATAGGCATGCAAAGGCTATATCACATGAAATATTGGTTTGGATAATTTTTTTTCTTTCTTTCTACATGGTTTGATTGATCGTCGATGTACAGTTTGAGGCTTTGAAAAATGGATTGAAGAGTGCATTGTTTGAAGAGAAAAAGGATGGAAAAATAGTTTGATCATATACGAAAGTATTGTGTAAGCAAAAATAAAGACCTTGTATATGTATTTGCTTGATATTTGAATAAAAAAGCCTATACTATTTTTTTATTTTAATTTGTGTCAATGAAATTGTGTCATGACAGTTTCCTGGTTCTGCAGTAAAATACTGCAACTATATAAATAATTTGCGGACACACTAATTTTATATCAAAATAGCATCAAATTGGGTTTCGGACAACACACTAAGGTATCCAAGGATAAGGCCCAACATGATTCCTTTTGTATAATGTTTATTAGCCCCTAAATTTTCATTAAGGATATTTTGAGAGTTTACTTTTGTTAATTTATGTAGTAATATTTAAAAAATAATATTCTGTAAGTTTGAAATTTAAAAATTTTTTTTATCTCAAGCCGAGACTTCTTACCAGGAAGAATAAATTACACCTTTTTCTTCAACTATTAAATTTTTAAATGAATATCTCAAACTTCAAACATTATTATTATTATTATTATTATTATTATTATTATTATTTTGTTATTTGAAATTGTCAAATTAAATCTAATGATTATTGAAATTAAAAGCTCAACACTCTATTAAAACTTTAAACATTGAAGTGTTCCCTTCTCATCTATCAAAATTTAACGCAATTCATGTAACCATTCAAATTAAAGGAAAATCTTGCCGGCTATATATAATATATATAGGATCATTGCGCTAAGTTTCAGTTTAGCTTTCCATGCAAAAATATGTCAGTAAATAGTATACATGGCAATAGCGTATTTTATCAATGCGAACATATATATATATATATATATAGCTGTATTTAACTATATATATGATTGTTTAAACTCATTCGAAAAGGATTATCTCCTTTGATTTACATGTTAGTTGGTGAATTGATAGAATGAAGCTTCATTAGTCATGCTATTGTCGGCCTCAACAGTTCTCTCTCTCTCTCTGTCTCTCTCTCTTTAGTGTAAAAAAATAAGAACGTTGAGATTTCATTTTAGTTAAAATATCAATGTTTTGGAGTCCCCACAATGCTTTAACAATTAAATATCGCAAATTATACTTTAGGTTAAAATGCATGCATCATCGATCATCTATCAACAAATATATGATGTAACTTGTGAAAAGGGGTAAAGAGAAAATCCCAACAAATAATCTCCAGAAGATTTTGTTGGTCACATTGCTTTCAAAATCTAACTGTCGAATTTTACTTTGCCAAAATGTGTACCTCTATTAATATATAAAGATAGCAAGTCAATAATAATAATAATAATAATAATAATAATAATATATGCAAGCCAATCAAGCAATCGACAGGTAAATCAACTAATAATATTGCAAGCAACAACGTGAAAGATAAATGACACCAAAGTATACATATGAAATCATTATGAGAAAAATCAGAAGAAAATAGGAAAAAAAAAATACATTATGAGAAGTAAGCAATTACACAATTCAATGTCCTATTTTTTTTTTTTGGGGGGGGGGTCAAGAATTTAAAATCTCCAATGATTGAAACAAAATAATTAAGTTTACCTCCTTAAAATAACCAAATAATTTACCCTCTCAATTCACATATTATATAACTTGTCTCTCATTTTGCTCTCTATATGTAATTTTAAAAAAAAAAAAAAACCTAACTTTACTTTACCTTTGGATCAGATGCTACTTTCACCTCTTCTCGTCTTTTTCTATTTTAGCCGTTCACCACTCACCACGTTGCCCAGAGCTAGCAATAGACAAAATAATGAAATGCTTTGTATCCCAAGAGTCTTGAGTCATGATAATGGTGATGTAGCAAGAATATGGCCTCTGAAAAATCAAACCAAGAACATGGCATTTAAAACATGTGCTCAATTACACCAAACTTATCCTTGGTAGACTTGTCCGTAATTGAATTAGGTCATAATTCCAATTTTTTATTTTAAATTAAAATTAAATTAATTTAAAAATTTGTTAAAATATTATTTATATATTTTTATAATTTAATTTAAATAAAAAATATTTTTAATTCTTGTTGAGTCAATTCAAATTATAGATTTTTATGTCTAAACCTAATCCAAAGGAGTTTAAGTGAGAAATCCTTTAGCTAAATGTTTTTGTCTCAGATAGAAAATGTAAAGGATTTGAGATTGTAGAGCAAAAAGCATGGATGATAGAAAATTCGATATTTATTTTAATTAATTAATATAATTATTTTTAAAAGGGTGATATTTAATAAATTTAAAATTTAAATATTAAAATTTATATTTTTAATCATCAAAGTGGGACTTTTTTTGGGTACTGAAAAAAGACAGGCCGAAAGGAAAATGAATAGATGTTGAAGTTTTTATTTTTATTTTGGATTGGTCGGTGGTTTGCATAGGAAAGATTTGGAGAGAAGACATAAAAGAAATACCAAGAAGAGAGACAAATTAATTAAGGCACATTCAGAGTACAATCAACAAAAACAATGACTTTTCCCTCATCTTCTAAGATTCCTCAAGATTTTTGTCCCTCCCACTCGTGCACTTAATTGTAGCACATCCAATTTAATCTTTTATTTTTGTCACTCTTTCCATATATATATATATATATATATATACATATTTCACATTTATTTAGTGTTATTTCTTTAATTTAATATTTTCTTTTTCCATGAAGGATTACAACTAAATTTTAACGTTGAAATTAGCCCCAAAAAAACCCTAAAAGAAAAGGGCCTAAACGACAAATACAAGTTCATTGAAAAAGAGAGTTTGGTTTAGTCTAATTGCATGTTTTTGGGGATAAAGACAAAAAAAAAAAAAAAAGGAGGTTGGCCGTTCTCTCATGTCTAATAATGATACCTCAGGCACCTGCAAACTAGCTTAGATCGGAGGTTTTTAGAGTTTGTAATTGTCAAAAAAATAAACAATTACGATGGCGACGATTAATTACCTATATTATTTGTACTAATGATGTGGAGTCAATGTCTTATAACTTGTCCAAAAACCTACTCTGACCTAATAAAGTTGATTTGAACTTAAAATATTAGTCTAATTTGTCCGAATTCAAATAGCTTTTTAAAAGAAAAATCAATCTTAATACGAGTAATTATGAAACTCAATCAATTCCCTTTAAAATGGATTTAGGAATCCATTTTTTTTCCATTAGGGGTTACTTTTGAGAGCTAAAGATATTGAGGTAAACAATTGGCAATGGCTTGTCTTAATCGGTTCACTCGATTTGGTTTAATCGATTTTTGATAAAATTTAATTAAACAAACTAATATAAATAAGATTATTTGGTTGGTGTGTGATTTTTTTATTTTCAAATCTAACTGATCAAATAAATTGACATCTAATTAAAAATAGATAAAGTTATATATTTTTAGTTATATTAACCATTTCCAACCTATTATCTTATCCAACTTATAATCATATTATTCAATTTAATAAGTTCAAACAAACCCAAAATTAAACCAATTATTTTTTATTAATTTATTTTGATATATTTTGTATAAATTTAGATCGAATTAAATAGTTTAAACAATGTTATTGAACCAATTGAATGCTCTTTTGAACTTTAGAAAAAAAAAAAGTCAAACTGGGAGGTGCAAGCAATGGCCAAATAACTAGTCACAAGCGTGCAGCAGTTGGTAGGGGCATTGTTATAATATACCGAATAATATTAATTGAGGACCTTTCCAGGTTCCACCCTACCTACACTTCAAACTTTGTAGGGTAGATTACCCTTCATTTGCACAATATGTGAATATGTTTGTAGGGTAGAAAAATAGAATGAAGATATATGAAAGATATGGGTTGGCAGCAGCCAGAATCTACGGACTAATGTTGGTAATCCGCTCTTTCGTCTCCTCCCTCTCCCTCTGTCTCCATTTTTTTTAATCTCTTGTTTGACTCAGTCGCTTCTTGCGGCTCGCCGACGCATTCCCGAAATTGCTTCAATTCGGTAAATTTTTAATTTCTTGTTGTCTCATGTCCCAATTTTGCTGCCATGAAATTTGTGCATTTATGCCCATTAGGCATTAGTCAAGCTTTCCCTAACTAACTTCCGGTATCAATTCATAATTCAAATAAAATATTTAAACTTTCGATTCAATGATTGATTTATGATAATTTATTTAAAAGAGAGGTTCGATTTTTTTTCTTCGAATAATAAAAACTCCGAAAATGTGCTTACTCTTATAACCATTTGTGGAGTTTCTCCCAAACTCAATCTTCTAGATGTAAAATGAATTATAAGGTACTTGGTGGTATATATGAATTTTATGAAAATTGATACTCTATTTTTCTTATATGAATATTGTCTTTATCTATAACTTGGTGTCAAATTATTTTAACACTTTATTTTATTTTAAATTTATTATTCATGATTAAATATAAAAAAATTACTTTATAAAACCTTTGAAGGAATTGAAGAGCTTACCAATTTGTTTCTAAAAAAATTTATTTTAATAAATTATTTGAAGTAAATAAGACTCAATAAAATATAGTATGTAATGTACCGAACAAAACGAGGAAATTCGAATATTATTAACTTTAATTCAGTATGAACTACGAATTATGATGCTCGAAGTTTTGCATTAAAAAATTAAAATAATTGGTGGGTGAAATATGCAATATGCAGAAAAAGTCTCTTACCTAATGACTGTACTAAAAAAAATATTAATTAATTAAAAATGATTCAAATGCATGCATGTATTCTGAAATGCTTTCTGGGGCTTTAAAAAGGTAAAATGTACAATTATTATTATTATCATTATAACTATAATAATGAGCTAATTGAATAAAAATAATTTATTCTAAGTGGTTGCATGTCTAATCCATATTATTTTCTGCTGTATTCTTTGAAATTGATTTTTATTTTAGAAGAAGGCAAGTTTTTATTACAATAAAAGTAATATAAATTTGTTTTTATCAGGCTACTGTATCTTTATATGTTCCAAATGGTCTTTATCATTGTCGAATTTAATTAAAGCTTCTCACCTTCTACCCAAAAGCATTTACCAACTAAAAGGATTCATGAAATGAAAACAAAATAAATTAAATTTTCAAAAACACTTCAAATTTTACAACTGATTTTGCTTTGAATTTTAATCACATGAACTTAAATTCCAATTGCATGTGCAATACTAACATTTTTGTAGTGATATACATTTTTTTCTCGTCTTTTATAGATAAAATTGCCATAATTGCCAGCAAAAATTAAAATTACAATCAAATACATTTTTTTGGATAAGTAGTAACTTTTCATTGTATATAAAAATATATCACATAATGTATTCATAAAATATACAACAAAATCAAATGAAATTAACAAAAAAGAGAAATTATTCCATTATCAAGAGTTTTTAGATTTCATCGATAAGGTTAATAAAATGATATATATCTTTCGATATTTAAAAAAATAAAATAATATAATTTTAAAAATAAAACGTGCCATAATCTTTTAATCTCGTTTGCCAATACATTAAAAAAAAAACCAACTCGAGATAAAATTAAACCAAACCCCAAAGATTTAAAGTCTTGGGACCTCCATCAAGCCATTAATACAATTTATGACTTCATGGAATATTGTAGTGTTTCTTGTTGGCCAATGAGATTCATGCATGGAATATTGATTTAGATAGACTTCATAAATTGTTAGTGGTGAAAGTTTCTAAGTCAATGCAGAATGCAAAAAATTATAACTCTATAAAATGTATTAGGAACCGCAAAATTAGGGATTAACAGAATAAACCCCAATAAGAAAATGTAAATTTATTAAATTTTATAGGGTAGGTGAAACCCTAGCAAGATTTAAAGCCATTTGTCCCAGAAAGCAACTACATTTCAAATCTATGGCTTTCTTTAAAAAAAAAAAAAAGAAAAATAAAACACTGTTAAAAAAAAGCATTCAAATGCACAAATGAAAAAAGCTGGTTAGCCAATCTGATCCATATATTATCCGTTTTAATTAAAAAATTTTACAATTTTATTTTACAAATATAAATTTTAATCTTCATGTACATATATTATTTATGGATCCTCACAATTTCTCGATATAAGATGAGAGCGCTATAAATTCATCATGATAAATGAGGTTTAAATCTGGGTTCCAAGTCAATGTTTCCATGTTCTTAAAAAGGACAATAAGAAAAAAGTAAAGGAAGAACACCGCAAATCATGTCTGTTAATATTGTTTTTTTTTTTTTTTGAAAAATGTACATGATTTGCTTTTCTAAACCTCCATGGCCTATGCCTATGTCGTCCAACAACAAAAGCCTTTGAACCTTCACACAGTACAGAAATTTGAATCTCACCCTTTTCAAATTCTTTTCTCTGTGAAAATTTGAATTTTGCAGCTCTTTTTTTTTAAAAAAAATTTGTTGCTATAATCAAAATTTTAAATTACAATTACATTGGGTCTATCGCAATTACATATTACTAAATATTTTTTCGATCAATTATATTAAATATTAATAATAAATATCAATGATAAAAAAATTAAAAAACATAAAATAAGGTACATAGCATTAGAATTGTAAAGAGATTAAAAAACTGAAGCCTTGTCTGTATTTCTTCTTTTGTTTGTGAAAATCCTGAAGCTGTCAGTGATTGTACCATGGAGGGACCTTTTTTCGTATATAATTCGTGTACATTGAATATTTGTTCTATGTCTTGATCTGGGTTTGGGTATGTATAGCTTGTCTGTATTTCTTCTTTTGTTTGTGAAAATCCTGAAGCTGTCAGTGATTGTACCATGGAGGGACCTTTTTTCGTATATAATTCGTGTACATTGAATATTTGTTCTATGTCTTGATCTGGGTTCGGGTATGTATAGATTCTCAGTTTGGGTGCATGCAAAGTGTGTGTGTGTGTGTGTGTGTGTATATATATATATATATATATATATAATATTCATTCAATCAAAATTTCTGTCCTTTTATTGCCTCTCAAGGAAGCAGATAGGGCACGCATGCCATTGTGATATGATGTTTACCTTGGTAAAAAAAAACTGCTTTTTCTTGTCCATTAATATTTAATATCGTGAGAATTATTTCTAAAGTAAAATTTTAAATATATAATATGAATGTAAAATAATTTACTCAGCAAAAAAAATTAAATTCAGGAAAAGCTTTAAAATATTTTGATTGCACAAGATAATAAGGAAATTATAGAATCTAAAGCTAACTCAGTTATCTCATTTCATTACATTTAAAAAAATAACGTTCAATATATCTAAAGTTTAAATATCAATATTTATTTTATTTGTTTTATCTTTAAACCGCAACCTTTTTATTTTAAAAAAAATCCCAAAACAACACCAGGGAATGGATGCTATTAATTCCATTTCCAGGAACGAAAGCTTTTCTCTCTCTCCTTTTTTTTTTTTTTTTTTAATTTTTGTTCTTAAGTCGGGATTTTAAAGATTTTTCTTATATAATTTTTGGACATGAATGAATTCATCGGAGGATCTGCTTCAGCCTTGAGCCAGTGCATGAAGTGCAGGTTAATAACTTTATATTTCCAATTGTCCGATTTGAAGGGGAAAAAAAAGCATGTCTTCAATGGATTCCGCTGTCACATACCCTGCCAAAATTCCTGTTTTCTTTTTCTTTTTCTCTTTGGGTAAATGTTTTCTAAGCTCAGGAAAGCAGGAAAAAGCATTATTAAGAAAACAAGGCAGCCAAAGAATTACAAAGAAAAAAAAAAAGAGTTCTGCCTCTTGAATTTTCTAGTTTTATTCAACTGCAATTTGATATGTAAATGATTGGTAAAAAATGTTCATCATCTAAGAACTAGTAGTAGATGATAATAATCGGACAATTGCACTAGTAGTAGATGATAATGATTGATATGAAATGATAGAATAATGATAATAATTAATACTAAGAAGGAGAAGGATTGAAGCAGACAAGATACATATCTATTTATTATTATATTTGGGACGAAATTATTTCAACCGGACATCATTCATATCGAACCAGATTTGCTTGAAAACCTTGATGATAAGGTGATGATATTCATCAGAATTGAGAGAGAGATAACAGGCAAGCAAATCTTCCAAGTCCTTTGATTCCCTGATGTTGTTCTCCATAATCATCTCCACCATTGAGTCCCTGAAGTCTCTCTGAGGATTCAACGACGACTTCACCACCGCGAAACTATCCGACAGACTCCTAGTCCTCCTCGAGCTCGAGCTTGAACTTGATGACACGCTTTTTCGAGCATGATGACCTTGAATTCTTCTGCTTGCAATTTTTGGAGAATTTATTCGAAGCCTTACACCTGGAGAATTTACAGTAACTTTCCGACCAGGACTTGTTTTCTTGTTCTCTTTCACTCTAATAATTCTCTCTTCCTTCACAATCCTGACAGAGAGTGAACCATGGGCTTTTTTTTCCTCAAATTTAGCTGAAGTCGTTCGAGGCTTGGTTGGTTCATTTTTCTGTTCTTTCTTCTTGATATCCTTCACCTTATCGTTGAATTTAGCTGGCTTGGTTATGATCCGAGGGAGTTCAAGCTCAGACGATTTGTCGAACTCATCTAGCTTGTCGAATTTCTTACCAAAAGACTTATTACGATCAGCATCGATAACGAAATCATTAGCTTTGGAATCCATGACTTTGCAGCTACAAGAACGCGGCCAGGATACCATGTCATCGCATGATTCAGTAGTAAGAATGCAGTCAGACCTGAATTCGTCAGGCAAAGGGCTATCATTAGAAGAGGACGAAGAAGAGGAAGAAGCTAAATTTTCTGGTGGAGAATTAGCCTTAGCCCTGCAGCTACAACCGGCAGAAACAGGGGAACCAACAAGCTTGGGAGAAGAATCCCTGATATTTCTTTTTCTGGATCGTTTTCTAGAAGACTTTCTTGGTGGATCAGGCAAATATACAAATGCAGATTTAGTATTTCTAGGAGAAACATAGATTCCATCACTAGGGATAAGCTCTCTAGTGAAATAATAAGATTTTCTTGGATAAAAATGGTGGGGTTGCTTTGTTTTTGATGGCTGATGTGTTATTACTGAAGCAGGAGATATCTGGTGGTGTTGTTTTTTCTTAGAAAGATTGGGATTGCCATTGTTTCTAGCTCTGCCCATGTCTTTCAGCTTGTAAAACCAGGCATTGGGCATCATATCTGATAACTTAAACCTGTAATTGCCCATCGAAAAACTTCTTTGTATGAAAAAAGTATACAGAAATGAGAAATCTCTTAAAATGAGATTCTATTTGAAGAGATCGAAAGAGAAAGAGTGACTGAAGAAGTAAGGGAAAAGATGGGCCCAAAAGTTGGCATAAAGGAACAAACAATGAGGTCAGGGGTCAGGCGGTAACTGACTTCGGCTGGTTATGCGGCTCAATCACCAAACCAGGAAGAAATTTTTGTATTCTTATCATCATTACGACCTTGTTTACTTCTTCAACCAAGTAGACCTAATATATCATACACCAATATACGAATATGATATAAATAATAATCAAAATATGGTATAACATAAATATATTAAATTTATATAATATAAATTTATAATATATTAAAATTTATATAAATATAAAATACTTTAAATACGATTATAATATACAAAATACATGAATAACTAAACTTAAAAGAAAGGTTATTCTTACCAACTTAAATCTTTTCTTTTCTTTTAAATCAGTGGTTTCCATGATTTTTCTATACATTCTATCAGTCCTTTAATCATTACATTGATTATGGGATTATATCAGGTATTATTATTATTAATAGTCATTATTTATCTACAAGCTTTTTATATGAATATGATATTATTTATTTGTTAGATAGCATTTATGGAATAAACCTGTATTGTAAGAGAGCTACGATAAGTTAATTATGATATCATAATGTATCCAAACAATATTTCCAAATTGTTGTCTTTCAATGTTTTGTCCGAAATGACATTAATAAAGTTGTTGAAATTAACAGATAATTATAATTTTTATTTGTGAAGCAAACAACAGATTTTAAAGTTTTGATAAACTTGAATTAATATGTGGCTTTTTTTACAATAACAAATTCTCTAAATTGAAAATCACATAGTGTTTATGATTCTAACTGTGGATGTCTCACTCGGGCATTGTTAGGTATAACATAAGATATATGAAGATGTATAACTAATTAATAAAAGATTTATCACTTTGAGCGAATGAGAAATATCTCGGTTAATTTTTATACGGATTAACTCATGAAATCTTCAACCAAAGCTGAGTAAAATTTCGAAATAGTTTTAAATTTTTTTTTAAGAGTTAATTGCTTAATCCGAAACTTCACATAGTTAAACAAATTGAGTAGATAGTAATCCAAGCTTACGGTTAAAATAATATATTAATTAATGAAATATATTATTATACCAAGAACCTATACATAAATGATAATTATTATCTGTAACTATGAGATTTATTAATACCAGAATTAATGATGAACTTAAAAAGTTTGATTCACCTAATCCAAATTAATTAAAGATTACAATACTTATATTTATTACCGACATGTTAAAAAACCTGACTTGTAAAAGAAGTTGTAAAAGGGATGGAGCTAAAGGTCCAGGACACATTTGGATTAGGACTTGGCCGATCCCTTCCCTTATACAAAAAAGGCTTGGTTGTTCCTCTCTTGCTATCCAATTCATTAATTAATTTTTATATCAAAAATTACAATTTGCGATTTTATTAAATGATTTGGTTCTTTTATAATATCAAAATATAATGTTTTGGAAGGATTGATATTAAACTTTTACCTGGCATGTAAACTGGAAAAAAGGGTGAGGCTTAAGAAAAGGGCAGCTATCAAACTCAGCTTTTTATCTGCTATTGCATTTGCTTTGTTATAGATAAGCTATTTTATCAATCCTTTTTCTTTTCACCCATTACAAGCACTGTTGTTCGCTTTCCTGCTTTTGAGCAATCGAAATGAGAACAACAAAAGGACAGAAAGTTAAAGAAGAAGCTCTTGGGTTATCAACTGTGTGATGTTGGCTGCTTATCCTATCATTTTCCAAAAACTGGATATCTTTTAATTGAGTAGTAAATTGATGGGAACTGCAACCCAAACTTTTTGCTGTCCATATGACCCTTTTTATTTTGGTACTGATGCGTGCATTATGAGAAATTTCCTAAAGTTTGATGGTACAATATTTAAACATTATGACAAAACTTCATCTGTATATGCACTTGTGTAAATCTCCATCACTGACACCCGCTGATTTATGGCCATTTTATAATAAATAAGCCATACCAAGGAATAGGGTTAAACCTGGCCAAGATTGATGTTAGCAGACTTGATTTTCACCCTTGGGACAGCTGCATTCGGATAGATATGGGTTCCATAAAAGTATAATGCACGTTCAGGTCAACAGGTCCCCTATAAATACACCCGTCAATATGAATTCATATATTCATGTTTTTTTTTTATTTTCATCATAATCACATTTATATTATTATTTATTTATACAAGTTTTGCTGTGTGAATACATAATCCATTTTATATAAAGCTTGACAATAGCTTCATGTTTTAATTTTTTTTTTCTTATTATGGAATCAAATCATGTTCCAAATTATTGAATCTGCCTGAATACATATTAAAACTCTAATAGATTAGAGTGGGGACCTAGTGATTTCTTCTGATGCCCAAAATCCTTTGCCGTTAAGGGTGACTTGTAGGTAACTTGACGAAGGACAAGGAATAAATTCTGGCAGAGTTCTGCTTTTGTCTCACCGAGATGTTTTCCCAACTGTGATGTGAACGTAGGTTTGCAAGCAGGAATATTTTGACATGTAATTGGGCTTACGGAAACAAATAAATGATGGAGATTTTGGGCCTAAAGCAGTTTTTCCTGAGTTAAATGCCGTAGGAATCCATAAACTTTTACGCCATGTGACCTCATTGAAGATATTGGAACTTGGTTGGATAAAAATTTGTAGGCAAACTAACAATGAGAGAGGCTTAATACAATGAATTCACAACATATTTGGTTTATTAGAATAGTTATTTTATTACGAAACTATATGAAATATTATAATTATATGATTATTTGATCTGCGAAATATTTTATTTTTAGAATAACTGTAGAATTTTATTCTTTAAATTTTTAAAATAATCATTCCGCACCTCTTCACTAATGGCCCATAGTGCTTCATTTTATGAGACTATTTCATTTGCATAGCTATTAAATTATAACTCTATATGATTCTAGTGAACCAAACGTACACAATACTGTGAAAAAAATGAGTTGTTGGTTCATTTGCTAGGGCCAGAAGGTGGTAACTGGCGAAGTGCCTTTCGGTAAAAGATTTAGCACCAGGGGTCGATCCTCGGGATCCCGTTTTGCAGGTAATCACAATCCTTGTCAGAATCTGGAGACTTGTAACCAGCTGATGAAGGCCAAACTTGGAAATTTTGTGGAGTAAGAACAAGATCAGATCTTGGTTCCGTTGTACGAACACTATCTGAAACATGAAGCTGAAAGCTTGAGATATGAGCATGGCGTGTACATGAATATCACTGTGATGAAGCAGCCAAATTGATTCCATCCCTCTTTCAGACCGTAGACGCAGGCTCCTTCTGTTCGGATGAAATTTGCGCGGAAGAAATTTAGAACTCGAGCGAAGAAGGCGAGGCCAAGACTGTAAGACTAATTTTGGAATCAATCAAAAAGAAATGATTGGGAGAGTTCTGGATACTGGAAAAGCCCAATTTTTTTTTTTTTTAATTTACAATTGAAGCTTCTTGGAAGCAACCATTGGGAGTCTCTAAGCTGGGCTACATTTTCTTTCCATGAAATTGCCATGATTAATATATAAGTTGAAGATTGTTGTATGCAGAAAATCAATGATTGTTACGTCTAATTTGCGATGACAAACAGCAATTGATTCAACTAAACAAGGTTCGTATAAATACGTATCATATCAATGTGAGAGAGTGTGTCCTTAAAATCGATCAAAAAAAATGTTAGATTCTAGCATAAGTTTTAAGAACACATCTAAACTGTAATAAGAAAAAAAATATATGTTAAAATTTGTAAAACCGAGGTTCATAGACTATTAAAGAATGGTCTTTCACTTTTGAGATTTTACATAGCTGCAATACAGAACGAGGAAAATTTTATAAATTTCATCCAACATTTACAGATCGACCTTATAGATTTAAGAAAAAAAAATGAAAAAGAAAGAAAAAGAATGAAACAAATGATATCCAATTATGCTGGCAATACTAATCTGGATGTACTAACTGTCGTGGTCATCATGCTTGAACTATCAACAACATTATTACTATCCAAACCAGCAGCCCATCTCCGAAGAATCCTCAGCAGCGCCGCCGCCTTCCGTCTAGCTCTCATTGTTCCTGTCCCCATTACTTCCCATATAATCCTTTCGATGCCTGGAATCGCTGCCAACTCCGCCACAACCTCCGATCCCCCTTTTCTACATATAGTAACCAAAGTAGCCGCCGCGCTTTCCCTCGCATTGTCCGATCCTTCCCTCAAAATAACACCCAGTTTCTTAATTGCATTGTAAGCCGCCGCAATCGCCACCAGTCCGCCTCTCTTCACCACTGCCTCGAGTATCGTCACTGCCTCTTCCGGTAGCTCGTGAATGACTCCGGTCACCATCTCTATCACCCCGCCTTCCACCAACCTCCCAACGGTCTCCCTATCTCCCGCCAAATTCAAAATTGCCACGAATGCATCCCTTTTGGAGTTCGTGGGCCCGTCTTTCGCCAAATCCATCAATCCCTTGATGACGCGTGTCTTCCTCCCAAGCCGTTTCCGGTGCGCGTGAACACCAGATAAGCTGAATATTGTAGCCGCCGCATTTCCTTTGGCTTCCCACGTGGCACCCGAAAGTAACACCTCGATAACACCGTTTAATGCCCCGGCAGTTTCCATGATCCTCGTTTTGTTTGCTTCCAGGATGGAGAGATTAAGAATCGTGGTAACGGCATTGACTTGGAGGTTTGGATGCTCCGAGCCTACATCCGAACCTAAATATCTGACGAGGTCCGGGATTGCTCCAGCTTCGGCTATAAAGGCTCGGCTGTCTGAGTCAGTTTTAGCGAGGGCACGCAGCTCATAAATGACGCCGTTAGCCGCATCCATTGATAAGGAAACCGAGAGTTTGTTGACCAAAAAGGATACCGTCATTTTCGTAACTTCGAAGGCGGCTTTGGTGGCTTTAACGCCGTTAACTTTCTGGTTACTTCCCGCGGTTTCAAACGGAATTCTTTGCTGGCGGCACCACATGGCTATGAGGTTCCTCAAAGCGCAGTTAGGGATAAGGTCCGTGTGGACCAGGGTCTGACCTGTCTTAGGACACGTGTTGTGCCCAGATTCAATCCACTGATGAATCGACTCCCGATCGTACGTCTGTCCGGAAGCCACGACAACTGGGTCCCGCATCAACTCTAAGCTTATCGGGCACCGAAAGTCCACTGGAACAATCATATCCGACATTGATTTTCGTCGGCGATGGGTTGCTTTCTGCGTCGTCGAAGATCCAAATAAAACACAGTTAGCGTAACGAACGAGGCCGATCAAAGAAACAATATCTGATTTGGACTTTTCGTCAATTTGGTTCTGAATTTCTTCTTGGAGACTCTCGATTTCTTCTCTACAACTTGAATTGTCGCGTAATCCTAAATTCTCGACGATCTGTCTGAGCTTCAAATGATCAGGGACGATCTCTTTCTTAATCCGATCAAGCAAGGCTAAAACTTCCAGCCTGAGAAAATCATCTCTCGGATCTACCAAAGGTTTTGATTGGGTGCACTGTTTTCTTACCAAAACGACGAGTTCCTCCACGTCTTGACCCAAATCAAATTCTTTGACAGGGAAAATATCGAGGAGAGTCGATAATTCGAGGGTGAGCTGATGGAAACTGTTGGCCAAAGGTTGGATTTGCATGAGCAGCCACATCTTGCTTCCATTGGAACAATCTTCGATCAAAGTTTTTATTCTCTGCAAAAGTAAGTACATTTCTTCGAAGCAGAGGAGGGTCGAAGGAGAGAAGAAATTAGAACCAGGGTTCCGAAGAAGCTCTTCGAATAAGATTGCGAGAAGCTTGGACTTGTTAATGGTGGAAAGGGAGTTTCGTTTCAGAATATATTGAAGAGGTTGAAGGGCAGAGATTTCTTGAGACAAAGAAAGAAGAGATTTTACCAGGTTTAAGTCTGTTAATTTCGGAGATACGAAAGACCCCGCCGACGGCCGCCGCTTTCTTGTGGGGAAAGCTTGGGGAGAAACCGCCATGGAAGACAAAATAATTAACAAGGAAAAAAAAAATTCGAAGAAGTTCTCCAACAGAGATATCTGAGCTACTGGAAGACGAAAATTTGCTGGTTTTTTTTTTTTTTTTTGAAGGTCTTTGAATTGGAGAAGAAGGTATAGCAATAGTTGATTACAGATAGAACAAGTTGGCTGTTAAATTTTTAAAAGAGAACACAACGATAAAGTAATCTATATTTATACTTACTATAAAGTCCACTATTGAGTTTTACAATTTATTTAAGTTTTTTTTTTTTTTTTTTCAAAACATAATATTTTTCTATACATAATAATAGCGTCAAATTCTAACAATATTAATAATAATAATAATAATATAATAATACATGATTTATATACTTGATAAAAGATATGCCCGTAAAAGATGGGATCAGGGGCAGGATTGTTGGTTTTTGACTCTCTCTCTCTCTCTCTCTCTCTCTCTCTCTCGCTTTTTTAATTATGTTTATTGCATGGTTTTGGTTTTAGTTTTACTTAGTATACGACGGAAAGGAGAAAAAACAATGTTTTTTTGAATGGGGCAGGCCATTTACTAGGTAAGAATTTAAGTACTAAATTATTTAAAAAAAAAAAATGTGATCAATTTGCTAAGTCCACTTTCGCAACATTGCCGACTGTCCTCTTTTGATTTTTCAGCTCATCAAAATTACACGTATTCGAGTGGGTTATTTTTCATTAATCATGAAGAGAAAAAAAAAGGTGCGAAATGAAAAGATTAAAAAAGGCATTTTATTTAAAACTTTATATTTAAAAAGACAATTAATTAGATGACAGAATTAATTAAAAAAACAGATGAAATTTAGATAAATTAAATTTATAATACCTTTAATTTTGATGCTGAATTAAATCGAGTCGTAAACTTTGTCACAATAGTTATGTTAATAAGAAAAAGCCTAATCGTTTATTAATTTGAAACGAGGATTGAGGACAGATGGCTGTTGAATTAAGTCCACCAGCACCCGGCAGTAGAGCTGATATATATTAGTGAAAAAAATAATTGGATGAATAAAATGTTATATTTAATAGACGTAGATAAATATATTTAATCTATAAATTTATAATTAAATTTAATTACTTTAAGGATAATTATTCAATATATTTAAGTGAATTTTTACGGTAATTATCTCGTAAAATATATTTTTAAAAATAAATAATAAATACTTATAAATCTTACTTATAATTTTTTTTATAATTGATATATAAAATAATTATCTTTATTTATACACAGTAATAAATAGAAAAAATATATAATATAATTTATTAAAATATAATTAATATAATTAAAAAGAAATTTTAATTGTAATTGCTTGACAAATGGGGCCAGTAGGTGGGATGAGGTTTAGGTGGATAACAGTAGGTAAAGTTTGTTGGGGACTTTGTTCCTTCCCTTCCCAATCATCAATTCATCAGCCACTTTCTCAATATTTCATATATATATATATATATATATATATATTCTATGCATTTCTTCTTTTTTATTTTTCTCTTTTTTTGCCTAGACAAATCCAGCTATGCATTTTATCAAAGACGCTTTTCTTTTTTTTGCTTTATATTTTTTTTCTTTTAACTTCAAGGAATGATAAATGTGAACAAATTGATCAGCTGTATGGTTATGGATGATTAACTTTAATGACATGACACGGCATTGCAAATTCAGGGAGAATTCTTAAGCATCAAATTTAAAGTTAATTGATAATAAATTAATAGATTTAATTTTGAAATAAGATTACCAAAAATTTATAATTTAATATAAGTATAATAACATCAATTAACAAATGATCATAGACAAATTCATAAGAGCGAGATGTTAAACAATTAATTTAAAATTCATTGATAATATTTGAAGAGGTAGTGAGGTACAATTTAAATATAAGATTATTTTTAATCTGAAACTTGAGAGATGTGAAATAAATAACATAAATGAATAACAATAAATTCGTGATTAATGTTAATTAGAGTTGGAGGAAGAGACCATGGCAAAAGAATTGGCAGCCATGGTCAAGCCCAAAATAAATAAATAAATAAATAAAATACAAGAAGCAAGTTCGAAGATAATGATGCAGATAAATGCAATGGGTTCAAGTTGCATGTGCCACGCCGTCATTGGAATTAATCAAAGTCAAAATCAGATTTGTTTTTAGTCAATTCATGATAATCCAATGCATTATGTCCAATGATGGGAAAAAATTTTATGTAATGGGTGACAAAAATGACATTTGTTATCATGACCGAAAAGTGTTAATTATTCTTTTGATTTTAACATGCAATAATGATTATGAACATGAAAAAAGCTTCGAAATGGTAGTTGTTATCTGTTAATGGATATGGGATTTGTGGAAGATGATGGTTGATCTGTTCATTGGCTTCTGGGCAATTTGATGTACTATTTGTCTACCTTATGCTCTTTGTAAATTGACTTTCCTAAATATGAGACTGATATCTGCTTCATTGGGTTGTTTTTTTTCATTTATAATTTAATTTTACAAGGAGTTAAATGATTTTTATTTCTACTTGCAGACGTCAGGTAAGCTTGTTAATTTATAGCAAAAGCTCCCATATTATTTAATCAAATAAAAAGACGGCTTCTAAAATATTCGAAAGCAATAAAATTTGGCACCAACTTGTTTTCTGTAAAGCAGAAGATTTTGGGAAGGTAACCTATTCATCAAAGAAAGAATTAAGCAAGCTCGAAAATTGTTAGAGATTTTTAATTTATTTTAAATTTGATTCACGTACATAATTTTTATAAATAAAGTTTTAAATATAATGATTAAATTAAACAAATATATAAATAGTGCAAAAATTATAAAATTAGTTATACACTAATATAAGTGAATCTATTAGTGGCAAGGAATCCTTCAACTGATTAATGATATTCAAAGCCTTTGTTTGTCATTCAAGACTAATAGTTAAGTTAAATTAACCTTTGATTTGGAAAACTTGGTAGTGTGGATCGTTTACTTGCTCTTGGTTTGAGGAAGCTTTCAACTAAAGCTGGTATTGAAGGCTTCTTCAGTTAGGCTATGGGATTGGACGGCAAAAGTTTGCAACTATCTTACCGGGTACTTGGCTTATAATATTTATGTTCTATCATACAAATATTTGGCAGCTATTTTTTTTTAAGACACGCCTTGATTTGTGACAAATGGAGAGAATTAATTAGATCATAGGAACTGCATACGCTTTTCATCAATTTCTTTTGAATACTAACAGCAAAGTTTCCTACAATAAAAATTTAAAATTTAATTCATAAAATTATTATTAAAAAATAAAATCTCATATTTACAATCTTTTCCCTTAGTCAATAGTCAGTATATATCAGAGTTGGACAATTAAGACAGATGTGATCTTAGTAGAATTATTGATGCGTTGCTGAGCTATGGTGATAATGCCATCTAAACTGCATACCCTTAGCCAAGGTCTCCAACAACCATTATAATTAGACAAGGAACATTAATTAATTTTTATTCCTTTTTTTTTTTTCTCTCTTCATACTTTCTCTTTCTTTCTCCTCTACCAAACAGACAAAACGAGGTATAAAATCATTGATCGGATTTATTTGCTTCTTGTTTAAGTCAATTCAATCAACTGAAACAAAGGGTTACGAATAAAGGCAGGTAAATTTTGGTTAATGGTCGCTCGATTTTATAATGAGGTTTACCAATCATTAGAAAACTCACTTATTTCTTGTCGGGGGTATTTGCTTCATCTGTCAAGAAACTATTGAGTTTGACATATCACCAAAAAGAAATTCGAATATTTGAAGAACGCTTATAGGTTGATCTGTTAATGGACTAGGTTAACTGTTTAACATAATAAATTTGATTCGAATTGAATTAAATATGGAATAAGATTTTTATAATTTGAATCAATTCGATCATGCTTAATTAATAAAATTATTTTTATATAAATTTATTTATACAAATATATAAATATTAATAAAAATATTTTTTAAAAAAATTTAATATATTTTAAATAATAAAATAAATTTTTGAATCTAAAAAGATAAGCTAGTCCGAGCTGAGCAAGCTTTTTTTTTTTTTTTCTAAGTTGTAATTTTTGAACTTCAACTTGGGCTTATGCCCAATTAACCTAGACTGAGCCCAACACATATCAGATTGTACTCATCTTTAAATCCGAAAGTGAGCTGGCCCTTGCCTAATTCAAGTACTTAAAAATTGATGGACACTGAATTAATCAGAAAGTAGAATTGGAAGGATTGTGAATGAGGAAACAAAATTAGGAAATGGGTGAGGGCAGATTTGCCAGTTTAGATATGGCAGAAATAGGAGTGGTAAAGAAAAAGACTTGTTGAAAGGCCTGGCCCATCCTTACTTGGACTGAATTTAAATGTGATATTTTATGATTTGAATTAATTTAATATGTATAATTGTTTAAAAAAAATATTTTTATTTAAATTTAATTATAAAATATATAATTATTAATATAAAAATTATTTTTTAATATTTTAATATATTTTAAATAATAATTCGAGTATCTAGACCGAGCCAAATTTAGACATGAGTAGATCTATAACAAGGGAACATGATGATTTTTTCTTTTATTGTCATCTCCTTTCATAAATTAAGGAGTATTAGAATCATCGTCATAATATAATATTGTGTAATTTATTAATAAAATGTCACATAATTTATTAGTGAAATTTAGATTTTTAATTTTAGCGATAAAAATTTAATTTTAAATGATTTTAAATATAAAAATGAAGTTTCAAAAAAAAAATTAACGAAATGACTACCACAACTTAAATTGGAATGTCGATTGCAAGAGTTGTACATAAATGCCACCAAATTTATTGTTAGAATCAATAATGAATCTTTTCCAAATAAATATTTACCATTTAATTATTATATGTGATATATATAAAAAATAATTAATTTATTCAAAATTTTAAATCCGTAATATGATTATTTTATCATTTAATTATTTTATTTTATTTTATTTATATTCATGTTTATTTCTCTTTTAACCTAACGACACTTCACGGATGTATCCCTTGTCCTTGTTGCTTTTATTTCCCTTTAAATATTTCATTCATTTCCCTTCCACCAAACAACCAGATAGAAGATCTACTTGTCGCCCTTCGATTTTATTTTCCCTAAAAATGTCCCTCTCATTTAAAAAACAATAAGAAAACAAATTATTTCCTATATATTAAATGTATCATCCATCTTCAAAATATATCAACCGCAGGTCAAGCATTGGACTAGAATTTTTCTAATTTAAACTGGTTTGATTTGGAGTAATATTTAACGAATAAATTTTTTAAATTTAATTTTATAAATATTAATATAAAAATATTTTTAATATTTTTTAAACACCGAAATAACTTATCAAATCTGATTCAATTCAAATTTAATAAAAACAAAAATCAAATCACAAACTTGATCTGTTCTGACCATGAAAAAGTCTATGCCATGTTTTTTGTTTTTACTTTTTTTTTTATTTCTTATATTTTCTATCTTTTTATTTTATTAAAAACAAAACAGAAAATTTTGTTTTATAATCTTAATCTGGATGGTTGTTAGCTAATTAAAATTTTGAATATTTAATCCAGCGATTAACTCGACCTTCGACAACGTCTTTGAGCGGGTATTAGAAAGCCAATCAGGCAGAAGATTTTTATTCTCCCTCTTTGCTTGGCCTTTGTACATTCAGGAAAATGATATAAACAAATCATAGCAGCAAAAGGTAATTTTATCACAAATCTTTGTTTATACTCTTCGAAAAAAGAAAATAATTATAAAATCAATTCATTTCACCATCGCCTGCCATTGTTGCCAGTGACAGTATGTCGAGGTTCTCTTGTTGAATTTTTTTTAGTTAATGGATTAATTGAATCGAATTCAATTTCGAACGATTAATTAAATCATTAGCCATTCTGAATTTTTTTTTTTTTGATTATTTGGTTGTTCCAATACTATTTGATATCGGGTGTTCATAGACACATTAAAAATTATTAAATTATTATTTTAAGAAAGAGTTTTCTGATTAATATATTATTTTTATATAATTTGAAAGAAAATAAATAATTAATTGTAATTTTTTAAAAAGTATTATATTATAGAGAAGGATCTAGAGGGAAACCTTTTGGATGAACCAAATGGACAATTTGAATGCGCCATTCGTCACATTCCAATATTGTTCCGAAAAAAAAAAAATGTCCGTTATGGAGCATCCAATGGACATATACACTGCTTCGATATTTTCTACATTCCAATATTGATGGAGATATATATTAAAATTTTACGTACCATTTCTTATTTTGGTTATAATAATCATTTTCTTAATCAATTTTCCTTTTAGGGCATCTATTTATTAATGCAAACTAGAATAACAAATGACGTTTTTTTTTAACTTGATAATTTTAAACATAATACGATTTTATAAAAAAAATTTAAAATATGATATAACATAAAAAAGTTGTACGATACAAATATACAAATAAATCAAAGTTTATATAATACGAATTATTAACTTATCAAAACTTATATAAATATGTATAATAATTTAAATATAATTATTACACGTAAAAATATATGAATATAATATAAATTATCTAGTCTAAATCTTATCAATTAACTCGGCTATCTCTATATATATCCCTTATTTGTTCAGAAAGGTATACTTGCAAAACACTTGAAACTAAACAATATCAACTTTTTATTGGAGTTTTGGCTTAATATTTGTGCATTATCGCATGTCTAAAGAGCAAGGTTTGAATTTCGAACATTTGATTCATTGACTGATATATAATTTTTTATTTTTTTTGAGTAAGATTGAATTTCTTATTATTTAAAAATCTAAAAATAAAAAAAGAAAGAACAACTGTCAAATCTTCTCATTATTGAACGAAAGAAATTGGTGGCTAATATTAAGTTTAGTTAGGGACGTCCTGATGTTATGATTAGAAATGTTATAAAAATCTTTCTTTTTGTTTTTTTGGATAAAATGATGGATCGATTGACGTTTGAGTTCCATTTCCCACCTTAAAAATTCAAAAGGAAGAATTTTTGCAAATATAAGATCGAATGACCCATCGAGTTCTCTCAGAGCCACCTTGCTTTAACTGTACTGGTTTTCGCAGTGCCCATCGGTAACGCATGCAGCGACTCGAAAATCCCTTAGCCGGTTGAAACAGTCTTCTACAATCGCAAATTAAAATTGAAAATAGTGACTTATTGCCAGAAATATTCATTGCCTGGTTCATTTTCAATTTCTTTGTGATGCCAAGCGTAGAATGTATGCATATATATATATATATTATAAATTATTTTACACATTAGTTATGAAGTTTTTAGATTTTACAAGTAATTTGCTAAGATAATAACATATTATTTTTAAATATAATAAAAAATTAAAAAAATAAAAATGAGACACGTGACAAACTCTTAATTCACTTGTAAAACTAAAAAAGTTTTCACTGCCTAAAAATCAAATACTTAAAAAGTTTTCACTACCATTATATCAAATACTAATTATATATAAGATTTATATTTGATACGCTAACAATGTATAAATTCATACACTGTCAATAAATCAGATCATATCCTCTCATTTAGATAAAACTAATTTTTATTTATTTTAAAAAAAATTTAATGAGATGGTATGATCTAATTAAATGATAGTATATGAAATTATATACTATTAACGTATCTAATACAAAACCTTATATATGTAGATAGTTATTTCATATACGGCTATTAATGAAAGGACATATATCTCTTAATATATATTTAAAAAAATAAAAAATGATAAGTAAAATATGTGCCATCGCACTAACGTTATTTGTAAAGTTTTTATTGTATTTAATAATAGATGTATATATATATATAGATATATATATTGCATGTAAACGTAGTCCGGAAACTTCTATTTCATGAATATGGAAGCATCTGTTGCTCCATCACATCATACTTCCGTATATCTGAATCATTCCTTTGTTATATACCTTTCGTTATCATTTTATATCCAAATTTCTTATTTTCTACTGCTCGATTTTTCTTTTTATTCCTTTATATTGCCTTAAGCTTTGTGCTAATTATGGGCAAAAAGAAACCTTAAATATTAATTAATTTCAAGTTCTAAACCTAAATATCGAGAGTTGGAAATTTACAAAGTTGAATTGTGTTTATTGATCATTATGTCATACTTATAGCAGTTGTGGACAGATTCTATTGAAATCCTTGCAATTATCGCACTCTTATTTATTTATTTTTATTTTGCACCACTTTAAAAAGTAACTTATGGCATTGGATTTTATTTACTTATAAAAGATAGTTGTAATTGAATTTATATACACATAAGTCACAGCAGTGAATTTAATCATTATAGAATCTCAACTATTTACACGTAATTACGATGAATATCAACAAATAAAAAATTAAAATAATAAAATAACAATAATAATGTTGCATTTGTATGAAAATTGGGCAATTATTTTGCAAAAGAAAACCCTACTTAAAATCCTCCATGTACTATTGTCTGCCATAGGGACTTATCAATTGAGACCTCGAATTTTTTATCCAGATAAAATCATCTTCTTCCTAAACCCAAATTTCAACAGTTGACAACAATGGATATACATGTATATATATATTTATTTTATATGCATAATATATGTCCCACACCCCTATCCATTCCATGTGCTACTGAATCAAATCATGGAATAGACAACTCAAAAATATTGATATAAATTCTATCAATTATCAAAGCATAATAAAAATTGAATTTAAAATTTAATTAAATTAATTCATAAAATTATCTTAATAAATAATATTTAATAAATTAAAATTTAATTTTTTTAATATCTATAACACTTTCCTTCGACTGCGATCTTTAGGAAGAAACACCAAGAAAATTTAATTCTTGCATTGTCGCGGTGAGGCAGTGAATTTGCAGTGGACCCAATAATCAATCATGAAACCAGAAAAAATGGTTGAAGAAATTCATTTTCCTCATGCCCTGTCGTTGCCTCAGAAAACCATCAAGAAAGAAGATACTGGGAATCAAACCCAACCAATCCGAGACTCGCTGCGCTGGCTCATATATTTACTATATATATATATATATATATATATATATATTAAAACTGAGAAAGTGAAAGAGAGAGAACAAATAAATTATTATCTGTGTGGTCATTTTGTTTGTAATGTTAGCCAACTCAGGTCCACTTTTTTTTTCCGGACAATTCATAAATGTTTATTCCACCGTACTTAAATTATTATTTTATAATAAAATATTTATTTAAATTTAATTATAAATAATATCAGAATAATTTTTTTTATTTTATTAATTTATAAATAATAATTCAAATTTTTAATCAAAATAAGCTCAATTTAGATTTAAGTAAAGATCTAAAAAAATTAAATTTAAAATTAAATTTGATCCATAAACACTTTTATTCTATATCATGCATTGTTATTATTTACAAAGAAAGCAATGATTTGAGTCCAATGTTATCTAAATTCAGGATCTAATTTCAAACTTAACAAATTTCAACTTAAAATCAATTTAGAATCAAAATTATTTGAGATAGAGATGAAAAGAACAAACAAAATTCTTTAATTGTTTATAATCAATCATTCATGTGCATGAAACGTACTCTAATCAATATTTTAATAGCGACTCACCTTGTAAGTTGCAGATACCTATGTATTCGTAATCATAAATATATATAATCCCTAATGAAACATCTAACATTAAGAAATTTTGAATCCAAATTCTTAAGATAAAAAAAAATGAAACTTATGAGATGATGTATTTATATTAATTTTAAAATATTTTATTGAGTTTAATATTAGGAATCAAATGACACCAATTCATTTAAAGAAATTATCAAAAAAATAAAAATATTATAATAAATATAAAATAAGAGATTTTTGTATATATATATATATATGTGTGTTCTTTATATTTTTATAAAACATATATCTTAATTTAAAAAATGAAAAAAAAAATCCATTTTTACATTTTTTAATAACTATTTTTATAAACTAAAAAAAAATAGCAAAATGTATCAATTTAGAATTAAAAATAATTATGTTGAATTTTTATTCGGCATTTTTTTCTGCTTTTTAATAGTTGGTGGGCCGGTAATTGGGGATATATTGTACTTTTACATAGTAACGCAAGTATATTTTATTACAATTACCTGAAAAAACAAAAAAAAATAATACTAATCTAATAGTTATAGCAATTTTATAAAAGGGAATGCTAATTTCAGCCACGAGGTTGGTGATGTAAGCCACAAACAACAAAACATGATGTGTTCTATTCTATTCATGCACCTTCATTAATTAATGGGATGGTTTCGGAGATTCATTGTTCGAAATAAAAGTGGCAGTGCAAAAAACAGCCTGATTAATACAACAAATACAACAATAATTTCACAAATGGACCAATTTTTGTCCAATAAAGTAATTCTTTTATTACAGTTTTCCCATAAAATTTTATATATTTTTTTTATAGATTTTATTAACGAGTAACTTTAAATTATTTTCTTAGATTAATTAATATAATATTTATAATAATAAAACTGTAATTAATATAATATTTTGTAAATTGAATAAAGATATTAATATATATAGCAACCTTAATATCACTTATAGAAAAAACTTTTATTTATTTTTTTCCTTAAATCATATTTATAAGATTATATCTTAATAAGTAAGAAAGGTTGTCATGGCTTATATTTTAGTAAGTGAAGTTTTCTCAATTATTACTTGGCAAAATGTGATGACTTTTTAATGTTTAATTTCATACCTTATAAATATAAGAGATCCTCAGTGAAAATTTTATATTTTTTGAATAAAATTAATTGAATTATACATACCCCTTAAAACGTATTAATTAAAAAATAAAATATATATAATAATGTCTTGTGAAACTAAAAATCTCAATACTAATGTACCATAAATGAATTCTTAATTTAAAACACCAAACCTCTTTACTTTTTAACATTTATATAGAGATTGGAAATTTGATGATGAAGTAAAATAATATAATTATAATCATTTGATGGTTTCCTTCGAATAAGTCTGTCCGTAGCCGGGCAACTCATTGACCCACTAGGCTTATAGCTCGGATCGATTTAATTTGAAATAATATATTTATATAAAAATAATATATATTTTTATTTAAATATTAATATAAAAATAATTTTTTAATTAAATAAATAATAATTTGAATATAAATGAACGAATTAAATGTTTTTTAATTGAAAATGAGAGAAAAATAAAAAATTTGTGTTTGCGTCACTCCCTCCCTACCCTGGCAAAATGTTTAAAACTTAAAATATAAAAAATAAAAATTCCAGGTGTCTAGTTGAGTTAAAAGACAGAAATATCCCAATCCGCCATTGATAAATAGCTTCAAAAAGCATAAAAAGCTCAAATTCCTTAATCAGTCAGTTTCCAACCCATTAACCAGTTCTAACCTTTAATTAATTTTCAGTTCAAACTTCCCGACTGTCATTTTTTTTTTTTTTCCTTTTCCTTCTCGGAAGCCGTTAATTGTTTCCCGTAGAAGATAAGGTTGAACCCAGAAAAAGAAGGAAAAATATATAAATCCCTTTTTCTTTCGGAAGAATCTCCATTGTTGAGTTAAACTTTGTTTGATGCTCAATAAACATTTGTTTCATGGGGTTTTGGTAAAGATTTAAGGGAAATTTCGATCTCTGGGTTTGAAAAACAATGCCAGAGATTAAAGTTACGGCCAGTTCCAGCACAACCGGTGAGTCGTCGGGAATCCCGTCGGAGATCACCCTGCTCGGAAAGTACGAGATTGGGAAGTTGCTGGGATGTGGGGCGTTTGCGAAAGTTTACCATGCCCGCAACGTGAGGACGGGGCAGAGCGTGGCGATCAAAGCCGTGAGCAAACAGAAAGTTCTGAAAGGCGGGTTCGAGGCGCAGGTTAAGAGAGAGATCGCTATCATGCGACGGTTGCGCCACCCTAACATAGTCAAGCTCTTTGAGGTGTTGGCGACGAAAACTAAGATTTATTTCGTCATGGAATTCGCCAAAGGCGGGGAGTTGTTCAAACGTATTGCCAGGGGACGTTTCAGCGAAGATCTTAGCCGCCGGTATTTCCAGCAGCTGATTTCAGCCGTCGGATTTTGTCACTCCAGAGGCGTCTTCCACCGCGATTTGAAACTGGAAAATCTCCTCCTCGATGAAAACTGGAATTTAAAAGTAACGGATTTCGGACTCAGTGCGGTGACGGATCAGATCCGACCCGACGGCCTCCTCCATACATTATGCGGAACCCCAGCTTATGTGGCGCCGGAGATTCTGGCAAAGAAAGGATACGACGGCGCCAAAGTCGACGTGTGGTCGTGTGGCATCGTTTTATATGTGCTCAACGCCGGATATTTACCGTTCAACGATCCCAATCTGATGGTGATGTACCGTAGGATTTATAACGGTGAATTCCGGTTCCCGAAATGGACGTCTCCTGATCTCCGGAGATTCATAAGTCGGCTTCTCGATACCACTCCTGAAACAAGGATCACAGTCGATGAAATCATCAACGACCCTTGGTTCAAGAAAGGTTACAAAGAAATCACATTCCATGCCGAAGATTTTGAATTGAGGGAAGAAACCCAGAACACCCAGTGCTTAAACGCCTTCGATATAATCTCTTTCTCATCCGGTTTCGACCTCTCCGGCTTGTTCGACGAGGCCGAGTTTTCAGTCCGAAGAAAACGGTTTATATCGGGGGAGAAACCGGAGAGAATAATAGAGACAATCGAGGAAGAGGTCGGAAGAATGGAGAACGTGAAGGTGAAAAAGAGTAAAGAGAAGGGGTCCAAGGGGATACGGTTGGAAAGGCAGAACAGTAATTTCGTTCTCGCCATTGATATTCATCAGTTGACGGAAACGCTGGTCGTGGTGGAGGTGCGGCGGCGGGGGATTAACGTTGGGCGGAGCGGTGAAATCTGGAATGATATCTTATGGCCAAAACTTTCCGATTTGGTATATAAGGCTGAAGCAGGGCAGATTTCTGGGTAAATTAATAGATGTTTTATTGGTAAAGTCTTTCACCGTAAAGCTAAGAACCGGCCGGCAAAATTGATGTCGGCGGCTATAATATATACAACATTCAACCCCCAAAAAAAAAAAAAAACCTGTACGTTGTCTCAAATAATGTTTTGTCTAGATTCTCCGACAAACCGGACCAGATCCATATTCAGCTACCGGGTTTCCTGTATTTCGTTTTTGCCCGGGTTCAATCTTTAATTTCTATCACTATAGTTTTTCATAATATTTCTCCCTTACGTTTGCTTCATTTCATGGGATTCCCTTTTTTTTTTTTTCCAGTCATAAAAAAATTTGAACATAATCTATAATAATATAAATTGGGATTTAATTTTATTATTCAAATTATTTCTTTGTTTTTCATTTTTTTTTTAAATCATCAATGTTAAGGGAAAAAAAAATACACGCAAATATTATTGAATCGAAATGTTGAGTTGCATCGTCATCTTGTTCTTCTTCTTTCCATAATTCTATTTAGAACTTTAAATACGATAGTTACGTGTAATTCGTTCAATCCAAATGATTTATATATAATTTATTTATTTTTAAAATTGAATCGAGGTTCGATTTTGACTTTTTTTTTTTTTTTTTGCATAATCGGAATGCAATTTATTGGTCTAAGTTGTTTAAAGTAAAAGAATACAACTTGTTCTTTACTACTTTTGGGGATTCAAATTAGTAACCTTTCACGCGTTTTAAACTTTGAATTAAGAACACCTCATTCTTCGTGATTCTCGTGCTTGTATTGTAATGAGGGACTTCATTTGTTCGTGCCAGCAAATTCTTTTCTACCTCTATGCAGATTAATACAAGTGGCTTAGGAGGTTGATAAGCGGAACAAATGAAAAATTTTAACAGAATATTTAGTTTATTATAATAAAACTTTTATTACAGACATATTTCAATGTGCTATAATATTGAAGTTGTTTAGTTCATAGAAAGGTTATTTCATAAAATAATTTATTACAGTATGATTTTAAAAAATCACTGAATAACCATTTCTAACCTCCACCTGAATAGCTATTTCGACTTTAGTCAGAATAAAAAATTACTTTAGAATATTTGAATTCCTTACAAAAGGGATTCGGATATCATACTATTTTATTCTACTGAACCAAACTACTGCGTACAATTATTTCATTTCATTCTTACTCTATTCTATTCTCATTTAATAATTATTCTATTCTAGCTCTATTCTATTTCCATAAATTAAATGACATAAAAGTTTTATTTAATAATCATCGTTAATTATGTTTTCTGAATTTTTTTTTTTAAATTACATTACATCAATTTCTTTTATAAAATTAAAAAATATTATAATAATTATAAAAATCTTTTTATTTTTAAGTTATTAACCGATATTTATAAGCGCCTATTAACATTTGTCCAATTTCAAAATCTCATTAAAAAAAATGAACAAAGTCTTCCAAAAAGGAATATCGTTGGTATAGCTAACTAAACTCCATTAAAGGACAACAAGAGCAATATTTGGGTATGTTAATGACACAAGGTAACTAATTTTTGCACTTTTTTACTTCCAAATTCCAATACAAAAAGAAATATCTTTCACGCTTTTCCTTTTTGGCATCTCTAAGTAAAGGATTAAAAGATAGAGTGAGGGATTGGAGCAAATCCTTTTTTCTTCAAAATCATTGTAATACCCTCTCATCACTATTCCTTTTCAGGTTGTGTCTTATTTTAACTTTTTATAAAAATAATTTAAAGATATATTCATTTACATCGATTTGATTTTTTTTAAAAAAAATTAAATTTAAAGTACTATTTCATAAATTAAATTTTGATTAATAAGCAAAAAATAAAAAAAGCCGATTTCTTCGTTAACTGAATTAACTCGTGTCAATTTTATTATTGATTGTTTTACTTTGCATTTGAACATTTAAAAGATATTTGATTAATAATACTTAAATGACATGTTTCTTCCAATTTAAAGATTTCAATTCAAACCTTCTATCTTTCAAAAATTATAAATAATGAAAAAATAATAGTTGTCACCACTTCAAAGATGATTAAAAAGGTGATTTTAGAGTTGTAATCTTGAATGCAATTGGTGCTTAACTTTAATTTTCTTTAATTTAATTAGACATTCCTACTTAAGATTAATTGAAATTGACAACTCGATAAATTAAGGGATGTATGTTACATTTAAAATTTTTTTGATTGCCTAAAATAAATTGACCTCATATTTTGTAAATTGATCTATTGTGTTGACATTTCAAGACAACTAAAACTTACCTAATACGAAATTAATTTAGTAGAAAGAATTAATGTCTAGAACTCGAAACTTAGCTTAATTAATTTATGTAATTATAATGATATTTAATACGTCTAAAGTTCAAATCTCAAACCATTTACTTATTCTCAAACTATGACCTCATTTGTACGAGTACATACATATATATATATATATATAAACTAATATTTAAGGGTCAAACAAAATTTAATCAATGGCTTGATTAGCTAATACTTATAGCAATGATTAAGACTTATTTAATATTATTTTAAAATTTTTATGTATTTTATTTCAAAAAAAATTTATTAATTGTATTTATTTTTTGAAATATCACTTTAATTAATTTCAATCACTTATTAATATTTTTATTTAATCGATATGGTATTTATTTATTATCATTTGAAGAATTTTGTTACTTTAATGATAGATATGTGTATTTTTCATTTGAGAAATATTAATTACTACTAGACTTAGCATGAGCTAGGCTATGGCCCCCTTTTCCCTTTTTTTTTTCAAATCTTAAGCTTAGGCTTGTTTTTTACGTGCTCAAACTCATTCATTTAAGTTTATATTATTGATCATCATATTAAAAAAATATTTTAATTAATATTTATATATTTTATAATTAAATTTAATTAAAAATATATTATTTTAATTTAAAATTATTATTTTAAACCTAACTAAATAAGCTCCAAACAAAAATATTAAAGCTTAAGCCCAAATTCAATCAAGCCAAGCCTGTATGCTCGGCCTTTGCCCAAGTCTAATTATTACCAAGTGGTATTGAGGAAGCCATACTTAATGGAATAAAAGTGCAATTAATAAAATTTTTTAATTTAATAAAAATAATAAATTAAATATAATAAAAATTTTGTAATAATAAAATAATTATTAATCTTAATTTATAAGACCCTTCCAATTTTAAAAAACGAATTTGATTCCTTTCTTCAATTGATTTTTTTTTTTTTTTTAAAAAAACCACAACTGACCCCAGTGAATAAGCGCTGGGTCTTAATTAAAACATCGATTTTTATTGCAATGATAAAGATGAAATCTTAAATATTTAAAATTATTTTTTAAATAATTATTTAAATCAATTAAATTATATTTTAATATTTTTTAAATAAGCACTTATATTGAAAGAAGACATTTACTCAAAGTTATTTTTTCCGTTCATTCTCTTCAATGATTAGCAATTTGTTACCATTTGCAAGAAAACTATTCGAAAGAAAAGTTTTTCGAGTATAGCCACAAGACTCTTACAACCTTTTCATGTGAGCTTGCCAACTGACTGTTTGGATTTTATATTAAAGGTAGCCGACACGCATGTTAAAGATTATGGTCTTAAATTGAAAAACATAAAAGATGTGGCCTTATCAAACAATTCATTCACTAATTTTGTTTGGTGCCTTTCGCTTACTTTAATTATTCTCTTCTTTTATTTTTAAGTTAAAATTAATTCGTACCTTATATATATATATATATATATAAAATCTTGCCATTGTGTTTTAATTTTAAAAAATCTTTTCCACGTATTTTAGGAATAATATAGCTACTTTTTATATCGTAGAAAAAAAAATTAGTTCTTCACTCTAGACTTGTTCACGGTCGAGCAGTTTATTTAATTTGATAAACTCGACCTATAATTGATCGGATTTGAATAAATACTTTTATAATTCAAACCAACCAAACTTAAATTATTATTTAAATAATAAAAATTATTTTTATTATAATAATAATAAATATTAGTAAAAAATAATTTTTAATATTATTTTAAATAATGATATGAATTTTAAGATTAATCTAAGAAAAAATTTTAGAGTGACCTTAAACAAGTCTACTTTAATCCAAGCTGTTGTTTTTCTTTTCTTCCATCTATTTTACCCTTTTATAATAATATTATTATTGTTACAATAAAACTCATCAAATAGATACTTTAAAATAAATTCGATGATTTTTTATTTAATCTATGAACTAAAAAAAATAATGGAAAGAACTTTTTATTTTTTTATATAAATGATATAATATAATATAACTTGTGCAACAATGGGCTTCAATTGTAATTGAACTCCAAACATGTACCTTCACTTTACCATACTTTCATGGAACAGTCAATACGTCATTTCCAATAATTGAAATCATAAACTTCTAAAGATGGAAAGACTTGTTTTGCTTACGTTATGGTGGGATGGCGGCGAAGGGTAAAATCCATTTTATTCAAATAATTGATAGGCAAATTAAGGTCTTTATCAAAGATACTATCTCCTCGCATAACTTGAGCTTAGTCATATCAATTTATCCATTTATTTTTTAAAAAATAAAGTTTTTACGAAGTTAACGTGTGATTCTCGATATTTATAATATTTTTTAAACTACAACTTTATGGTTTGATTCTATAAAATTGACAAAAATGGTACTACGAAAATGATGCTTAACGATTATTTAAATGGAGCATTAATTGAGAATAATGACAATTGTGAGCCTAGGACTAGATGGTATGTAATTTGGGTTAAAGCTAATCTTTTAGTTTAATTTCCCACTTATTTATTTGATTTGCATATTAATATTTGGATTATATTTTTAAACCAAGTTCGTTGTATTAGTCTATTAGATGAAATGGTGTCGAAATGCATGGTAATTAATGTCATTTATTATGGACTATTCATTGTGTGTTTTTAATTTTATTGGTGAAAGCAGTGTTATCAGTATCATATCGGTATCGATCATATTGGTCGATCTATACCAGTTTTGACATATAACGGTATCGACGATAGTTAATTTTGTTTCGGTCTATACCAGTACGTACCAGCCTGTTTCGATGGTACTGATCAAAAATAGCTGTAGCGATCGATATATAATATAAGTTTGTAAAAAAAATTAAACCAATATTGATCTTAAATATGATGAATATTATATATAATTACTCATAAATTTGATGAACATTAGACATAATTATTCATAAATTTAATGATCATTAAAAAATTTTAGTTTTACTACTTAACTGATATTAATTTTTTCATATTTGACGAAGTTTTTTTAAAATATTATATATAATTGATGAATAATTAATATATAAAATTTATTTAATCTCATTTATTTCATATTTGAAAATATTTTTTATATATATAAATTAAAAATATTCAAACTCCGATAAACCCACAATGATATATCGAAACACATTGATATCGATATGTATTTATACTAAAATAAAAACGATATAACTACTGGTACAATACTGATTACCTTGGGTGAAAAAGTTGGTCCAAGGTTCATGAGGTTTTTTTTTTTTTTTTCATTAATTTTTTTTGACTTGATCGATTTTCTATTTTGATATAAAAAATTTCGAGGATGAAGATTGAATTATACGGCCTTAGATCATGATTGCACTTTAAATAGCTAACCTATAATTGATGGAAAAATAATTTAAGCAAGACTATCTTCACATTTTTTTCCTTATGAAATTCTTTTTAAATTACTTTCTCCGTCACAGTTTTATATAGATCTAACAATTCATGTATTTATATCATAATCATATTTAAGTTTTTTTTCATATTTACATCAATTTTGATACATTTATAATTCGTATTATATAGATTTTGAGAATATATTTGTATCATGGTATATTTTTTAAAAAAATTTATAAGTATTATATTTATATAATCGTGTCAAATATTATCATGTCTAATTTTAGATATTCTCCATTCATTTTAGTTTTAGTTAATTTAGCAATCTAAAAACCCTACAAATCATAACTTAGGATAAGAAAAGGGATTATGGAAGCTATGATTTAAATTTTAAATTTATTAGATTTTATCTCTTAAGAATAACTGCATAATTTAATTAAATTAAATCTTGAGTTTCTCTTCTAAACCATTATGCTCATGAATACGTGGACGAGAAATGTGAAAGGAAATAACATGTATACCTCAAAATTACCTTCAACAATTCATTAATATACCAAAAATTATATAAATATATAATAATTTTTATATAATTACATCATTTAAAAATATATAAATATAATATAGGCTTACTGAATCTTTTAAGGAGTTACTCGAAAGGCAAATATTTCTTTGGGAGAAATCCAATGGGAGTAAAAAGCCCACGCATGAAACGCCTATCCTCAAATTACAGTGGTCCAGTTAGAAATTTCTTGGGCCTAAATAACCAATACAACCTTGATCTTAGAAATTTTTCAAATTCATAAATGTGATTAGAAGAATTAGATTATAATTAAATTAAAATATTATTAATTTCATAAATAAAATTAAATGGTCAGTAAAAGCTTAGTAGATCTGTCAATGACTAAGTTTTAGATATATTATTTTTTATTTGATTTGATTCGATTTAGTTTAAATTATTATTTAATAATGAAAAATATTTTAATTTTAATTACAATATAGAAATATATAAATTCTAAGATAAAAATATTTTATTTTAATTAACTTATAAATAATAATTTAAGATTTCGAGTTGAGTCTGATTCAAACTTAGATAAATAATGTAAAAATTCTTAGATCGGTATATGAACACCTTTAAAAAAGACATATTTATAATTTTTTACATGAATCGAAAGGTATTTTGAAATCAAATATAATATTTTATTTTCTAAATTCTGATTATCAAATCAAACTTAGAACGTTTTAATTGGCTTGGTTTACAATTTTATTTGAGTTCATTTTGGGCTTTCCAATTAATGATGGTCCTAGTCTCCTAGCATAGGATTTAGAGAATTACAATTCTATTTTTGAGCCAAATTTTAATCCAAAACTTGTCTTTTATGCATAAGAATTTGCTACATCCAATTCGTGGATGCCTTTTATAAAATAAATAAGTAAATTTTTTATTGGATATGGCTTAGTTTTTTTAAAAAATATATTTTTTATAAATTAAAAAATAAAACATTCATAATTTTGCTTTGATTTTTAAGTATTTTTTAATTAAATTGATATAATTTAATCCATAATATCAATCTAATCACTTATTTTATATATAATATTGATATATTTCGAGAATTGATGCATCTAATATATAATTGTAATTTTTTTTGTTACATTGAAAATTACATATATATTTGCAATTACCATACAAGAATTGTTAATTGCATTTCAAAAACCTTCACTAACTAAACTTTGTTTTGAAGAAAAACATATACTTACTCTTAGATTTTATGGTGGAATCTCAAAATAAATAAAAGAAAAAAAAATAAAAGCCATTTAGGAAGCATTAACCCCCAATAATTTCACTAATGATAGCATTAAAATTATTGTATTTTTTTTAGCTGAGAATAACATATTACCATTTGTTATTAGCAACAAATTTCCAAATGCTTTTAAGTTTTATCCCCATATTAAATTTTATCCGTGGAATTACAAAGTTGCCACTTACTCTATTAAAATATATATTTTATTTTATTATTAAAATATACTTAAAATAATTAATAAATTAATATAATACATAACATATATTTATTAATATTTTAATCCACTCTTAATTTCAAAAAAAAAAAAAAAAATCACTCTTGAATTTAAAAAATTCACAAAATAATGTGTAAAATAAATAGAAGAAATTCATATTACATGAAAACATTTACATGTGTCATGTCTTTAAGATAAGATTTAGAAAAAAAAACAAATGTTGATATAATTAACCGGACCATTTCAACGAATCAAGCTAACGAAGACCCGGTCCAAGAAAACTGGTTCAGAGGGATGTGCTTATAAAATTAATTTTTCTTACGTTCTTCCATTTTCTTCTCAATCTTCTTGAATTTTTTCTCTTTTTTTCTTTTTTCACAAAAAAATTCTTAGAAAAGGAAATTTATTCTCATAGTTTCTTGGCTGATAAAAGACCCAACTGCCGCCTCTCCGACCCGATTTGGCTTGGGAATGAACCCTCAATCTGTAAGTTCTCTCACGCATTTGATTGAGCATTTGGAAAGAAGCTATTGGGAAAAAAAAAAAAAAACCCCTATTTCAATCCATTTCTAGGGCTTTAGTTGTGTTCTTGATGTATTTAATTGATTCAAAATTGAAATATTAATGCGGCGTTAGGTTTTGTTTTTTTTTTTTTGAAGGGTTCGCGATTGTAAATGCTGTTTAGGGTTATTGAAGCTCGAAGGAATTGCTGCTTTAATATATATTTCACTTTGGGACGAGAATTTAGGATTAGGGTTTTCGATTTTGCGACCTTTTTTTTCCCTGAGGAAATTGCGGGATTGCAGTTTGATTTTTAGGGTTTGTTTTGGTATTTATTTTCAAAACGGGGACATAGGTGTGAATTAGAGGATAATGTGTATACTGTGTGTGATTCAGAAGTGGTCTCGCCGGGTTGCTACCATGCTGCCTTGGTTAGTTATACCTCTCATAGGGTTATGGGCTCTTTCTCAGCTTTTGCCGCCTGATTTTCGATTTGAGATCACGTCCCCAAGACTGGCTTGCGTTTTTGTGCTTCTGGTTACTCTGTTTTGGTATGAGATTTTGATGCCCCAGCTCTCAGCTTGGAGGGTTAGAAGGAACGCACGTCTCAGGGAGCGGAAGAGGGTTGAGGCCATAGAATTGCAGAAGCTTCGTAAGAATGCTACGCGAAGGTGTCGGAACTGCCAGACTCCGTATAGGGATCAGAACCCTGGTGGTGGTCGGTTTATGTGTTTTTATTGTGGCCATATTTCGAAAAGACCTGTTTTGGACTTGCCTGTGCCACCTGGTTTGGGGAGTTCAAATTCTGGGATTATTAAGGATCTTGTTGGAAAAGGCGGGAAAATCTTGAATGGAAAAGGATGGTCCGAGAATGGGTGGATGTGTGGGCAGGATTGGTTGGAGAATGGCAACTGGGTTGCTGGATCTGTTGCAGGGAAGCCTAGCTATTTGCGGAAGAATGGCACTGGAGTTTTTGGAGGAGATGAGGATTGTTTGGCAGAGAAGTCTTATTCAGGTGTTGTTTTTTTTGCATGCAAGCTGTTGACGACTTTTTACTTGAGCATTAGGTGGCTTTTGAGAAAGGTCTTTAGAGTTAGTTCATCGACGGATGATGCTTCATCTGATTCTGACAACAGGGCGGTGTTAACTAAGAGGGGTGAGAATGGCACAAGCTTTAATGAGAGCAGAGGAGAGAAAGCACGTAGAAAAGCTGAAGAAAGGAGACAGGCTAGGTTAGAAAAGGAGCTTTTGGAGGAAGAAGAGAGAAAGCAACGAGAGGAGGTTGCTAGATTGGTGGAGGAGCGAAGGAGACTGAGGGATGAAAAAATGGAGGCTGAAAAAGATTGCAGCAAATTATCATCGCCTGGTAGGGAGAAAGAGCTAAAAAGGGAAGCAGAAAAGAAGCGTCAAGAGAGAAAGAAAGAAAAAGATAAAGCGTCTAGTAAGAGTTACTCTGATGCGGAAGATATTGAGAAGAGAGCCGGTAAGGAGGTTGAACAGAAGCGTGACATTGAGAAGAGGAGTGAGATTGATCAGCGAGATCATCAGAAGTCTGGGACAGATAATGTCAAGGGCCATACTCTAGAAACAGGACATGGAATGAAAAATGCTTCTGCTAATAATTTTAGCCGGGGGAATGCTGGAACTAGATACTTTGATCGTATGAGGGGTACATTTTTGTCATCGTCTAAAGCTTTTACTGGAAGTAGTTTCTTTGGAAAGAGTGCTAACACTCCTGCTACTGTTACAAAAGAAAACAAAACTAACAATTTTGTAGACCATGTCCATGCATCTGCCGGTAGGAGAGATTTCTGTCTGTCTGAACATGTATCTGGGAAGTTGAGCATGAATGGAGATGATAAGAATGTTAAAATCAATCACCCTGTAAGTTCATTGACTCTGTTATTTGAGTTCATTGGTTTAGTAAATTAGTAGAATTCTTACCTTTATTATGATATGAAATGCTGGCATTTTCTTTTGAATTTATCCCAAATGCACAATTATTACTAACTTTTGTAGCTTACTTTAACTATTAAGAGCAGCCATCAGCTAGCTGAAGTGCCACAAGGAAACTTTGCTTGTTTTGCTTGTCAGGAAATTTTTTAATTGAATTTCTTCATTTTATTTCTTCCTGGAATTAACATGTTATTGTAATGTAGAATTTGATGGTTTCTTGAAGATTATGCTCTTTGGTGCATTATTTTATCTAGAAGGAAACAGTGTTACAACATAAGCTGTTCACTGCAGGTACTTTCAGACCCCCAACCGAGGGTGGCACCTAAAAAATCTTGGCAACAGTTATTCACTCGTTCATCTTCTGTTCCTCCAATCTCAAATGCAAATGTTATTAGCAGACCTAATTCAAAGATTCAAGCAGAAGCTCGGAGCCCACCATTACCTGGTCATTCAACAATACAAACATTTGATAATCCTATCAATTTTGGACTGCCGTCACCATTTATATCTACATACCCAAATGGAGCCACCAGCAGTAGCTTAAGTTTCTCACCGGTTATTGAACCCAGTTTCCCTCGTGCTGCTGAAGCGCTTAATGATTTTACATCAGAAGAACCAGAGCTTTTTGAAGACCCTTGTTATGTTCCTGATCTAGCATCCTTGCTTGGTCCGATTTCGGAGTCGCTTGATAATTTTCAGTTGGACTTGGGTGCTGGCTTTGGAATGGACATGGGGATGGAAAAGCCTCGTGCTTTGAAGAATTTATCTGCTTCTTCTGAAATTAACAAGCCCTCACCTATTGAGTCTCCAATGTCAAGATTACGATCTACTGATGAAAGGCATAACAATTCTAATAGGTTCTCGACTAACCCGAAGACCCAAGATCTTCACACTATTCCTGTGGATGATTCTAATGCAAATGAGAAAGGGACATGGCAGATGTGGAACAGTTCTCCCCTTGGTCAGGATGGCCTGGGTTTGGTGGGTGGTCCAGGAAGTTGGTTTTTACCCCTTGAGCATAATAGATCAAACAAGGAAGACTTTGTACTCCCTTCTACTCAGAAAACTATGGCATCATTGTTCACAAAAGACGACCATATACCTGCTGACACACATTCTCCTCGGAAGGTTTTTCTTGGTAATGGCCAGAATGGTGGAACATTCAGTCCTGTAACTGGTCCCAATGACCATGATCCATGGTTACAGAATGCTTTCTTTCCACCAGTGTCTGGTAGTGATAACCATTTTCCTGTCAAGCGTGAGGAGGAAATGAGTGAAATGAGTTATGGAAGTCCCAGTGGATCTGCATGCAGCCATCCATTTGAGCCGCCTCCTGTGAATTGTTGGCCCAAGTGAGTGCATTGAACTTTTATACTACCATTAAATGCCCACGTTTTACATAGTTGTAGATGGAAAAGCAAGAACCTTGAATGTTGTGATTTTTATTTATTAAATCATTTAATTATTTATTTGACAGATATCTCTTTACTCTTGGCTTTTGGAAGTTATTTCTAGTTGACTGGAAAATGTTGCCACCAGAATTATTAGTTTTTTAGGAATAGAACTTTTTGTATCTTTGGCCTCTATCTTTGCTCTTGATTTGAAGTATGCTCTGAACAATGGAAACTGTTGTGTGCTAGTTTAAATTATTTGTCCTCTAGGAATAGACATACCTGCATCTCTGGCTTAATTGAGTTATTAATACTTGATCATAGAAAATGGTACCAACTAGGCTTAAAATGCATATTGATTGCGACTTCTGCTTTTGTGCACTTGTGTACTCTCTGTTAGTTTCCTAGCCGGCTTACCTGCAATGTTATATGAAGTTAACAGCAACCCTTATACTCCCATGGTTTCATATTATTCTTGCCCTTAATTTAATAATATTTAAAAATAGTTTTCAATCAAAATATGTCATCCCAAATTGAATTTCATCTTCTTTTTTGGGATTTCTCGAATGAGAAAACTATATCTTCTTATCTTTTTCGAACGCCTATAACTCCTAGTATTTCTATATTTCATATTAATTTTAGTAATCTTATTACCTTTTGGCATGATAAAAACAATCAAGCATCAATATTAGAAAATATTTAGAATTTAACATTAAAATGGTTAAAATTACAACATTTTTCTTAGTATTTGTGCCAAGTCAACGGACATGCAAATTTGAGATGGAGTATAATAGGCCAAGTCGTCTATTTCAAGATTTTGAGCTGATATCTCAATGCGGTATTTCGCCAAGTAAAACTGTCATGATTTTTTATTTTTCAAACCTTAATGTCAGACCAATTGAGGTTAAACTGTGTGGCTATCAAAATCAACCCATTTACAATCTTTTTCTGTGAACCATGTAAACAGTTTTGTGGAAAAATTCCATGTATTCACGTTATTGCTCTATTTCTGTGCTAGAAAACTTGTTTGTATCAAACGCTGATGTTGAGGGTGTTTTTGGAGATGTTACTGCTTGAATTGATTTATCTTTATCATTGCGAACCTTTTATGGGGTAATTGTAGTGTGGTTAGGTTCATTCATTGAATAATCTATCTGAGAAAAAAAAAAAAAAGGTAGCTATGTTAGTGCGGCCGTGCTTGCTTAATGCATTTTCTGGGTTAAGGTTTTATTTGCAATCTGTAATGGTTGTCTGATACTTGTTGGGGCACTTTTATCCTTGGCAGGAAAGAATGGACTATGCAAGGTTCAGGAGAAGCTGTTGTGAAGTCTTCTGTTGCAAGGCCACCCCATGTTGGGGGTTTATTTCCCACCCCAGATGTACAGTCACTTTGGTGATTTGATTGAAATAGGAAATCAAAAATGTGACAAAATGCCAATCGGAGGGGACTTAAAATATATCTCCTCTGTTCTTTCACTTCTGGAGAGGGAAACTTTCTCTTGGTGGGGGGAGAGTTTAGAGAACTTGATGAATTGTATCTTCCTTATCTTCTTAATGAGGGAGATTAACGTTTACTTATCCTTTTGCTTGGAAAGGGGAATACACGTGGCATGCTTTCATTTGTGGCGTAAGGTAAATCATTATGTTGCTTAATTCTTTTTTAAAGTTTATAAATCTGCTGCCCAAGGTTGTCCCTTTTTTGAGGTTAAATTTTATTCCTTGGGCTGATGGAAAGCTATTCGAAGTCTTAGTTGCTTATCTTTCTCGAAATCTTCAATTGAAAGGATGTGTTAAGCAGATGATGATGATACTAGCATAGCATAGCATTGCATAGCATGGCATGGGCTGCAATGCAAAATTGCAATGCGTATGTGCATAAATAAAGTCGCATTTACTCACATCTTTGGTCCAATTGGGATGGAATGATGGTATTTTCTGCCTTGGCATTATTCCATGGATCCATTGCTTCAAAGTTAAAGTTGAGCCAAGTAACTCTTTAAAAATGTTAAAAAGCCAATGATGATTTGAATTCTCAATTTCACGCCATTGTGCTTACATATGCTTTGCCTTGTGCTTTTCTTTTTGTACAAGAAAAAAAATTTGATACATTAAATTACACAGCAAAGCACAAAAGTGGCTCACAAATATTCTGGTTATGTACTTAGAAGCCATTGGTATTCAATATCAAACGATCGTTCCTTGAAAAGCTAATGCTCAATGCGTCCATGGATGACATAACCAAGAGATAACCAGAGATGAGTGCACAGGCATTAACTTATCGTTTTCAATTTTTGGATGGTTCAATTCAAGTTCATGTACATACCTATCAAGAACCCCATAAAACACGGCTAAGCTAAATTCATTATACTAATTATATTGATATTAAGATAACACCAAAGTGATTTAACATGGTGGTTAATTATGAACTCAGAGTTGAAACAACATGAAATGGCTGTAGTTCTTGATGCTTCGGTGGTGGCGGTGGTGGTGGTTGTTGCAACTGCTGCTCGCCTTGCCAAGTCCAAACAATGTCACTCAGAGCCGGTCTTGCTTCATTCCTTTTTGATACTCCAATTTATCTCCATTGCTCTTCTTTATCTCAACCAGATGGAAGAATGGAGTAATTTCGTAGATTTCAGCATCAATGCCTACAACATCTTTCCCGCCTTCTTTACAGCCTTGTATTTTCAACAACCCTCCATCTTTCTTCTTTATTTTCAGCTTTGGATTCTTAGCAATGTCTTCCAGTTTGGAAATAATGGCTGAAGCAGTTTGTGTGATGTAAATCGCACTTCTTTCTTTTCTTCTTGTTCCTCAAATAAACCAGACAAGTCAAAGCCTGCAGATACGGAGATGATATCAAAGGCATTCAGGTTACAAGGTTTTCGCATCTCTTGCTTATTCTCGACAACAGTTGTATTCTCAACATCAACAACTTCGCGTTTGGGGTCTATCCCTTTTTTAATCCAGGGATTATCCATTATTTTGGCCAATGATAATCTAGTACTTGGATTTGGATCCAAGATTTTCGACAACAACCTGCGAACTTCATGGCTGAACCAGTTCGGAAACTTAAAACTCCCCCTTCCCAATCTTCCTGTACATCTCCATTAGATTTGAATCACGGAATGGGAGATATCCAGCCATTAGAACATATAAGATAACCCCACATGACCAGATATCAGCTTTGCACCCGTTATAGCCTCTTCTGTTGATCACTTCTGGTGCAACATAAGCGGGGGTTCCGCATGTTGTATGCAGCAATCGGCCTTGTCGCTTCGATTCAGCGAGAGCACTCAATCCGAAATCCGTAACATTAAGATTATCATGCTCGTCCAACAACAAGTTTTTGGGTTTGAGATCGCGATGGCACACGCCACTACTATGGCAGAAATCAACAGCACTGATTAGCTGTTGAAAATATCTTCTTGCAGCATCTTCTTTCAACTTTCCTTTGACAACCTCGTTGAAAAGTTCACCACCTTTAGCATATTCCATAACAAAATAAATCTTTGTCTTACTTGCCATTACCTCATGAAGCTCAACGACATTCGGATGTCTTACAAGTTTCATGACATAAATTTCTCGCTTAATCTGATCAATCATCCCAACCTTCAACGTCTTCTCCTTGTCAATTATCTTAATTGCCACACGTTGAACCAGTTTTAAGATTCCTTGCATGGTGGACCTTGGCAAAGGTTCCCTGTCCTAATAATCTCCCCAGTTCATACTGTTGCATCAACACAGTCCTTTTTCTCACCGTTCTCGGTAAAATTCCTTGTCGAACACAATAGAATCGAATCTACCTTAACATCTAGTGCCTATTTAGCTCTATATGCACCCGTAACCCGAACTAAAAGCCTTAAAAACCTCAAAATTTCAACCATCTTCACAAACATTATGCTTTGACATGACATGTTCCCTTGAATTTCTAGCAATACAAGACATCAGATCATGGAACCAAACCTGACTGTAAGTAAAATGTTGATTGTTGTTAAGTATGAACAAGGTCAGTTCCAATGGAGCTACAACTTCATTAACCTCAGACAGATGGTTGTCAGCTTTCAAGCACATCTTTCAGCATTCCCTGCTTTCCTTTGTGAATAAGGAAAATACCCCCAAGCCAGATGAAAATTGCCCACAGATAGATGAGATCTTCACCTGACAAAGGATTTTAAACAAAAACAGTGTTAATACCATTATAATTTCCAAAAAAAATCATGGAAATTTAAAGAACCAAAGTTCTATCAAATTGGCACATATAGACTCATTCTCACATCTAGTTAAGAATAAATGACATAATGAAACATTCAAAACAAATGATTAATAGTTGAAAAATCTAAGCGGTTTTCGACCAAAGTATTATTGATTTTTAAATTAATTATTAAAATAATATTGTTTTGAAACATATTACTAAAATACTGTTGTTTTGACTTGCGAAATTCACTAAATTGATTGACTTATCCACGTAGGATTCGCTAAAGTGATTAGCAAATCCTACATGGAATCATTAAAAGCTTTTGTGAATGCTAACGTTTTAGAGAATCCTACGTACAATTGTTTTTATTATAATCTTAGTATAATATTATTAGGGTTTTTATTATATTGGTATTTTTTAAATTAATAAAAGATAATATTATTATAAATATAATAATAGTTTTTATTAGTAAAAAATTATTTCATTTATAATTAATGATAATAAATTTGTTTATTTAGATTATTATCATGTAATTATTTTAAAATATTTAATTTAAATTATAAACATCTAATTATTTTTTAAAATTTAGGTCGCAATTATTAGTTGTCATTGTGTAATTATTTTTTAAACCCTAATTGCAACCTAATTTAAAAAATAATTAGATGATTATAATTTAAATATTTTAAAATAATTACACGCTTACAATCTAAATAAATAAATTTATTGTCATTAATCGTAAATGAAATAAATTTTTTAATAATAAAAACTATTATTATGTTTATAATAATATTATCTTTTATTAATTTAGAAAAATACCAACGTAGTAATGTAATTAAAAGATATCAACATAATAATAATCCTAATAATATTATTTAAAAAATAATATCATTATTAGATTTGGCAATATTTGATATAATCACACGAATATGACTCACTTAAAATAAAAAAATGACACGACATGAATATATTCTTAAAATCTATATAATATGAATTATAAACGTATCAAAATTGATATAAATATAAAAAAAAAAACTTAAACATAATTATGATGCGATAAAATAAACAAATATGACACGAATCCATGAATTGTCAGATCTAATTATTATAATAATAACAGTAGTTGACCAGGAAACGCATGTGAGATTTGCTTAAGCATTTAATGGATCCATATAGGATTCGCTAAAAAGTTTGACGAATCCACGTAGGATTTGATAACCGTTTTAGCAAATTTTAAGTGGATACGTCAATTAGTTTAGCGATTTCTTTCAAATCAAAACAACTATATTTTGATTATATGTTTCAAAAAAATGCTATTTTAATAATTAATTTAAAAATCAAAAGTATTTTGGTCAAAAACGCAAATCCGAGAGGGTGACTAAATTAATAATATAGGATCAAAAATTTAAAGTACCCATATTTAATATTTACGTATTTAGATACGAGTATAACAACTTAAGTTTGCTCTAATGTTGGTTGTTTCTTTTTCTTCCTTTACTTTGAAACTGCAGCAAAGAAGAATCATCTATTTAACAAAAAAATAAAATAAAGAGACTAAGACCCTGAAACTAACGCTTCTGGTTTCTCATCATCAAGATCTTCAAAGTGTCTAAAAGAAAACAAAAGGAACAAAAATAAAGATTTCAGGTCAAACTATGACACCCCAAAGTAATGAAATTATCAAATCAAGCCAACAATATTAAGGTTGAAAACTTGCACCTTCAAATGGGCAGGAATTTCTTCCTTTGTTATTTTTTTTCTCGTTCTTTTCTTTTTTTTTCTTGGGAAACAAACAGACGTAGAAGAATAAGCAACGAGAAAGTAGAAAACAGCTACGACTAGAGGAATAATTTTGAACGCTGTAGGACGTGATGTGATTCATTTTTTATAAATAAACAAAGGAAGAGATTGCCTTCGCCTAGTGAACATTGAATATTTATTATGAAAAAGGAAAAAAATAAAAAGAAATTGATTTTATGTCTCAACTTAGAATCTACCAAATATCTGTTTATAATTATCATCATTGTCACTATTTTAAACTAACTAATGGAAAATTGCATTCAGTGAGGTGGCTTACGGAATTTCATATCAATAAAAGCTTAATTTTAAATCTAAAATTTGATTTAATTAATTTTTAATATTAATTTTTAAAAAATAATATACAAAATATTTATAATATTTTTCTATCGTTAAATTGCGTTCTTCTTTTTATATATAACTAAGATGATAACGGGGTATCGACAACAGCAACCAACTAGGAGACGAAGAAAATAACGCGTCTGGGTACAATAATGTCCACATGCGACCTTCCTCGGGAACTATTCAAGCAGCCGACTTGTTATTAATCATTTAGGACAAGCTCAACAACCACTCATAAGCATACACGTCGCTTAATCAGTTGAGATGATTCCATGTAATTCGACATCTTGTCTACTACTTAACGTTGTAGGATTTTAGCATGTCCAGACACACACATAAACAAATAATTTACCCAAGAAATAAATCTTTGATCATATATACAAAATGTCAAGATCAAATGTTACCATATTGGTATCGATTAAGTACTAGTTTAAATAGTATATATGTTATTAATTGATCTTTAAAAATTACGAATTGAAAAAAATTTAAAAGTATAATAATTTTTTTTTAAATAAATTAATTAGTTAAGAGTTAAAAAAGATTATGACTTAATTAAAAACTTCAATTATTATAATTATAAGAGGAGTAACTTTTATCTGTATAAAAAGTGTATCTTATCTTTATCATAAGCATAATAGTTGAGATGTCATATTAGTTTTTCAAATTATGAAGATAATGTATAATTTAGCTGGAAAATGACCTTAATCTTATCGTGGAAAGGAAAAATTTATTATTCGATAATTTTATAATTAATCTAATCATAATTCATAAATCATATAAGAATCTACCATTTATAAATTTCATATAAAATCTTAATAAATTTAAACTATAATTAATTGATTATAATATAATAATTATAAGGGATATATCTTCCTCTACCTCTCCAATTTGTCTGAGTAAGCACTGTGACTGAGCGACTGGGTCTTCTTCTTCGTCTCAACTGCCGACTCCTGGCAGGGCAGCCTTTTAAATTCTACCCTCGAAGCTGACATTAGAATGTCGGTGTGTCTAAAGTCTGAATCCAGTAGTGAAGTAAATCTATTGTAGATTTCTGGGAAATTACCACACAAACTCAAACATATGTTGATTGTACCGTGCTTTTAATTTAAAGTTGGAGCCATATAAACGTGTCCATGTGTCATGCAGACAAGAGTCAAGACCGGACGATGAAAATCTGTAAAAGGTAAAGGTTGTCTGTCGGTATTTCCATCTGGTCGTGGATTACAAAATTTACTTCTGTCTCAAACGCTCAAAACGCCTTGACAACAGACAAGCATGCCAAAGTAAAACAAGCTATTTGTCGTTTGGCACAAGCTGAAAACTTTTGCCAATTCTTCGCCAGGTCCTGCTGCAGTTCAGCCTGCTAACTATATGAAGATTTGAGACTGTTCAAGACTTTACTCAAAACATGAATAGAAGTTTATGTTAGGTCCATTCAATTTTATAAGAGTACCATTCAGACTCTCTTCCGTATGTTCATTAATATATTTACATAAAAAATGAAATTAATCGTTTTTGTTAAAAGAATCGATCCTTTAAGAAAAAAATAAGATAGATTCTCTTAAAAATTCATTGATTTTCTCAAAATATTTATGACCAAAAACCATCTTAAGTTCATACATTAAATGAACCTTTGAATCCGACTTTTTCATGTTTTTATGAATATAATATATCCGACCGTCGCCTCCACACTAAATGCTAGCGTACATAATGCCTTTTTGAGCTTTGGCAAATTTGGAGGCCTTGGGTTGTAGATTCAGGGCCCACTGATTGTCTTAGGTGTTCAATGGATCCACCATGTCCATGTTACTTTTGCAAGCGACAATATCCGAAATCCAACTTCAAGAATGCATTAATGGAAACCATGCGATCGGCATTTCTGATTTGGATAGCATAGAGAAGCAATCAAATTTGTGTACAATACATACGTTTACAACATTTTAACGTTATAATTCTTATACATTGCACAGCTACACTAACGTGAGTAAATCTTTTTTATATACTTTATATTACAACAACAATATCCTTGTGGTTTTTATAAATAATAATTGAGGCAACACTTATGAATCTGCCAGCAATGCTTGCTTGTTAGCACCATTACAGGCATGGAGTATGGTGCATACATCAGTTGTTTCCAGAAAATGCTCAGTGTTTGCAAGGATCAGAGGCCCGTACTCGAAAACTATCCTCTTACACTGACAACAAGAACACACAACGGCAGATAAAGAGTTACAAGATGTCGACGGGAAAGGAGGGGAAAAACCAATAGGAAGGAAAGCAATAAGTCAAGTTCTAGACATGGGGATCTCTTTCTACATTTGATAATCTGACCCTTAAAAAACAACAACTTGAATAAAAATGACAGTTATCTTAAAAGTTACTATCGATGGATATTTATAATGTAAACTAGATCCACAATCCAGTGAAGTGTATTCTATGGACGCAAAATAAAACTTAAAGGTTAAAAGCACAGGTAAGTTTTTCAATAAAACTAACCTTTTTCACATAGTTCTGCAGTGAATTACATGCCTTCAGAAGGAGCTCAATTATCTCCAGCTGGCATCAAGGCAGACAAGGAGAGTATAAAATTAGCAATATTGCTATTTGCTATATGGCAAAAGGTACATACTTCGTATAATCCTTCTTAAGCAATAGGCATATCATATCAAATAACAGGAAATACGACAGTATACTAACAATACGTCAAAATCTCCACCTCCCACTTGCGAACCAATAGCAAATACATTATATGTCAATGACACCGCCTACATTTTAGCAAAGCAACTGAAAAGTACGTGGATGATAACCCAATATAGCATCTACATTCTACGAACATTTACTGACTTAGAGCAACTACAATGCCACCCTGGCACCTCCCACCCTCCCCCTCCATCAAATCCAACCAAAGAAGAAAGGAAAAGGTTTTATCTGTGCATGCACTAGTCCCAAATTAGCAGTAAATTTTACTGTTTCAAAAAATGCAGAAATTAAGTACAGTTATCAAGGATATCCAATTATTCATAAGATCAACCCTTGTAGACACATGTCGTTTTAAGAAGGATGGAGTAATGCAAACCTGCGTATCAGGATCTTTCAATTTAACTAGTATTTCCGAAACCGTGCGGTGGCACACTCCACAGCTATCTTCATGGATTTGTGAAGAGATAAGTGCAACTTTTTGACATAGGTTGACCTTTCGACAGAAGTCTTCGGGCCGTATCGAAGAGATTTCCACGAAGAAGACAGGAACATAGAAGTCCACCAGTGTAAGGCACTGTGCAGTAAAGATCAGATGGTCATTTAGTATTTTTGCACTTAGACGACATAAAGAAGAAGACCAGTTTGGCCTTAATTTACACGAATTGCATGAGGCTTAATGCCTATCATGCCAATAACCTATTTGGCCTGAATTGAGATTGGCAGATTTACCATTTAAACTGATGTATCATTCTTCTGCAGTTGATGAATCAAGTATAATGATGAAAAATTCACCTATACAGGAATATATGCCTTTGGGCACTCATTATGCATGAGGAAAAGATGTATATATACCAAGATCTGATCATCTAATCAGGGCCTGCTTTCAGCTAGACAACCTGGAAACTGGAATGTCAACAGGTTCTGATGAATGGAACTCTACCAAGGCCACTTCATAACTACCAAATATTTAAAGAGTTGCACTTATATAAAAGAGACCAGATCAAGAACGAGAAAAGCCAATATTCAAAGAGGAAGGTAAACAAAGTAGAAGGAAAAGTTCTGCTTTCCTACTTCTAATTTTTTGTTTTCCTATTGGGGTTGAGGTACGGAGGATGTACACAAATTATCCATTTCTAACTTACACCGCAAAAATTCAATAAGCCACCTCTATTTAACTAAGCTAGATGATTACCTGCTGCTCAAAAGATGGTATACGGGAGCAGCTCTTATGGAGCAGCTCGATTATCTCAGTTTGGGTCATGTTTTGTGAAAGGTAATCAATTGCATCAGTAGCAAATTCCTCACACAAGGTGCACACATTTTCTTTCCAAGCAACCTTTTCTACTACCTCCCCATCTTGCCTCTGGTTTATCTGCACAACTGAACCAGAAATTCTGCGTAATTAAACTTGAAATTTTTTCATTTTCATTAAACAATCTCAATTTAAAAAGTTAAACAATTTGCAAATCAATTTCGCAATTGAAAAAGGAATGTATGCGGACATTTTTATCTCAGTGCATCTTCAATGAGAAATCATTTAAGGATCTCACCAGCATCAAGGAACACTTTTTGACCTTGAAAGGCCAAGATGATCTTGAAAGGCCAAAAATAAAAATATTCAGAACCTAGAAAGACCAAAGCCAAAACCAATCCGAAACTTGTCCCGAGCCATCCAATTGCAAGCTTTATCTCAAAACTCCAACAAAGTTCAAAATTCAGCTGCTAATTATTAATCTAATTCAAAATTTTTCACAAGAGGGTAATTTAAGGGACCTTAGAACATATTCGTCAATTGATTCAGTTCAACCATTATTAGGCAGTAACTTCAACTGGATATGGATTACTAATCATTAATTTTGCGCATCATCTTTCATTAAAACAAATAAAACCCCACAGCTAAAAATTTAACCACCCTCCACCCACCACTGGGAAAGGAAAAATGAGAATCTTTCAAAAACCCGAGAGTGACGAGAACATCAACAAGGATCACCAAAACTCTAATTGAATTACCTGATGCATCAGGGATTACTACCTCAGCGGCTTCTAGTTGTCTAGCATCACACGCCCAGCTAGCACCCAACACAAAGAGGAACAAGAGCCCAAATCCCACATCCATGATGCCTAGAGTTATTCATTAAAGAGCATGAGAATCCCATAATGCAAAAGAAGCATGCTAAAATGAAAAAGTCAACGCCTTTCACCAAAGCATAACCGTAGGTAAAAGATTCTACAATAACAATAGACAAAATATTTAAACTAATACGCAACTCACTTGAGAGGTATGGCCATAGTCGAAAAGTGATAAATCCCAATACACAAACTAATACTTAATTGCTAGCTATATCTAACTTGTCATGTACCCCTTTGAAAGGGCTTCATACAACTCAGATACCAAGATACCGGTAGTTACTCTAGAACAAGCTAAGTATACTCGAGGCGAAGGTGGAAATCATTAGCAGAAAGAATTCAAAAGCAGATTACTCGAAAACCCAATACTTAAATCTTATAAAAATTCATATTCTTTAAGTCTTTCAGTAACTAAAATTAAACCATAAGATGATGAACAAAAACATGAAATAGGAAAAAGCATTCAACAAAGAAATATAAGAAAAACCCATCAAAGATTTTGAATAAGATTAAACAATCGAAAGGAATTAATACCAAAAAAAAAAAGATCATATAATAGAGTACTAAAATAGGAATAATGAATTGGGGTTCAAAAAAGATATATGAAAATTGAAACAAAAAAGAAAGAAAGTGGATGAAAGATAAAGAGTTCTATTTACCTACGGAAAGAAAGTCAGCGGCAGAGTCTTATTCCCTCTGAGTGTCGGATTGGGCAAAGGCGTGGAATTGTCGTTGGCTTGGCTCTGCCCCTTTTAAACTCATCTACCATGCACGAGGTTTTGCTACTCTGCGGTCAGTAACATTCTTTCCTTGTCAGTCGTTTAATCATTTGTGTATTTTGACAACTGCCTTGTTTCGATTGTTCAGTTCGTTTTCCATACGGTTTAAAAGCACCAAGATGCTATTTATCTTCTATAAGCCAATAATTTTTAAAAATAAAAAATAAAAAAGAATGCTTGTGCGTGTAGAATTATTTTTTTATTACAAAAATATCTTAACGTTGGGGTATAATAAAAAAAGTATTGCAAACGGTAAAATTTGGACCTCAGACCTGTTCGAAATGAATGTAAGAATCGAGTTAAATTCCTGGTTTGAAAAGATTACTTTTTGCTTTGCAAGAATACCCAGCTAACAGATGAATATAGTGGTGGGGATGGAACAACATTTAGTCACATTTGATATAAGTTAAAAGTGACAGATTTTCGAACATGGCAACAGGGCCTCGCATAACGATTGGGATGTAAATATCCTAAGCATCTTTACAAGCACCATGAGGATAAATAGCTTGGACAAAAGGTAAATAGAATCTAGCCAACACAATATAAACAAGGAAGTGAAGGGAAATGTGGTTAACAATACAAGTAATTAAGAGCTAGTGCTTCACTATTAGATCAAAGGATCCCCCCCCCCCCCCAATCACACCGCTACCTCAAGTTTAGAGTTGGCTTCTTTTTTATTTTACTCTGTGTTGTTAAAAGCAGTGAAAACCGAGCAAATCCAAATTTCTTCCTCTTTCCAGAGCACCGCTTGTGATTGCTTTCTCTCTCCGTCTTCTGAGAGGAAACAAAATCACCGTTCAGTTTCCTGAGCATTTGACCCAATGAAACCTTTCTCTTTACGGTGCCTTTCTCTGCCAGCATCTTGGTCTCAAAGTATTCAGGTTGAAGCAACTTCTGGCTTAGTATTTGCCCTATTGATAAGGTTGGCTTCAAATCAAGAGTTGGACCATCACTAACCAGATTTGATCCATTCACATCTAATAAACGAGAATCCTTTCGACTGTGAGATGGGTACGAATTCTTGAACTTGGCAGAGTTGCGTACAGAATGTCTTTTCTGACCATGCTCGGATCTCCATTTGCTAATGGCCTCCTCGACTACCAGCTTGCCCTTATTTGCGGCTTCTACTCTCTTCAATGCTTCTTCCAAGGCCTTCTTACTAAGTTTGACTTCTTTCATGGCTGCCTCTACCCTCTTCAAGATTTCCGTTTTCGAAACATTCGCTTCGTCAACTTGGAGCATGGCATCTACTACTCTCCTACTAGAAAGTTCCTCAGCTTTTTGAGCCTTGTGCATTAAGGAAGAGTACTCTTCAAATGAAACAGTCACTGCTTCAGACGAGCTCTCCCTACGTGAAAGAGTCTTGATATCGGCAAGAGCAACAGCTTCTGCAGCTCTAGCAGCTTCCTTCATTTTTTTGGCTGCATGTAGCCTCATCTCAGTTGTTTTTATTATTGTTCTAGTCTGTCCAATCTCAGATATTGCTCTTGAAACTTCATACCTTGCGTCTTCACCGATTTTCTTGAATTGCTCAGTCTCAGAACTTAATCTTTGGAGTTCCCTTGATATATCCAAAGGATTATCAGCACTGCTTTTGGTTTCAGCATCTTTTGCTACTTGCAGTTTAAGGCGTGTTCGATTTAACTCTTCTTCAAGGGATGATATCTTTGAGGAATTCTGACTTATCCTCTCTCGTGTCTTCTCAAGAGAAATTCTTTCCTTCTCTAATTTCTTGTTCAGTGACTCCACAGAACCTCGAATATCAGTAAGATCATTAGTTGTCCTGGAAAGGTTGAGTTTGGCCTGCTTCAACTCCATTAAGATTAAACCTGGAGCCGATGATTGGATGGGGCTCAAACTTCCCGCCAAGTTCGGATGGACACCTTGATGATTTTCTTTCTCCGCTTCTTTCGCAGCAGATGTCACATTGTTGACATCTGTGTTCATCTCAAGGGTCACATTTACTTCAGATGCTTCTTTCTGCAGCTTCGATTTTAGTTCTTCAACAGTTTTTTTCGTTGCTTCAAGCTCCTTCAGCACATCCAATGTTTCTATTTCCTTAACAATGAGATCTTTCTCCAATTGGGCCGCTTGCTCCTCCAATTTGGCAACATCCATTTCTTCAATTTCATGCTGCAAATACTAAGAATTTGTCAGAAAACAAACAAATGTCAAAAAGAAAAAAAAAATGCATCGGCAGGCGTACAAAAACTGAAGTAGTACATGTTCTATTCATTTTAGTATCAATTCGCGGAGTCAAAGACGAACAGAACATTCTAAAACATTAAACGAACATGAAAAAAAAAAAAGAAAAAACAAATAAAATCAAAGACACATAGAAAAACCAAAGAGCAACCTTTGACATGAGGGACCTCCAAGACCATTCATAATATGAACTTATTATAAAGAGAGCTAACTACCAGAATAAGCTTCAAAGTTAAAGTAACATGAAGCGGTGAACTTTTTGATGAACTAAATGCTTCAAATTCGTTTGATGAGTGTTAGATACAAGTATACAATGAAATTTAGGGAAAGGAAAGGAGTAATGGGATAATGGAAATCAAACAACATTTTTTTAAGTAAAGAAATTTGATAATGGAAAGTTTTTTTTTTTTTGGGTGAATTAACCAAAATGTATGATTTTACATTCGTACAGAGGAATCATGTTAAAAACCGATACTGCATTTTTTTTTTGTCATTTTTGAACACTTACAGTTTTGGTTTCTGCCATTTCTTAAACTTTCCTAAGTAAATCTTGAGCTAAAAAAGTACAACTTTGAGAACAGACAATCTCAAAGAAAATAGACCAAAATATTAACACCTAACAATAAGAATAAAAAGGGAAAAGGAAGAAGGCCAAACAAATGAACCCAGCACCATCTCTAAAAAAGACCCAGAAATTAAAACCAATTTTGTCTTCTTTGGGTAGAAATTAAACCTCAGTTTCAGGGATGAACTTCTGCTGAGAGGGTTTCCAGTAGCCGATTCCACCGAATCGAGTAACGGCCTCTTTCACTGACTCAAACGGCGCCGATGTATCGATCTCAGCTCTGAAACCACCGTCCAAAGCACCCATTTTGGTTTCTGCGTCACCGAATTCACAGCTCTCCACCTCCATTCCAAAAGACAAACAAAACCCAGAAAACTTAAACAAAAGAAAAAAAAAAAAAAACCCTTGAAGTTGCGAACAGGAAAATGAATAATGATGTTTAGTTTGGAGTTTTTGCAGTTGTCTGAATCTTGAGTTAGTGAAAGACAATCACAGCTACAGTACCATAAAGGGCAAACGGCATTTACCCATGAGTAATAGGATTAAAAAAAAAAAGAGAGAAAGAATAGAAAGAAATTTAAAGCGTGTGGGGCAATGGAGGGAGACAGCTTTAACGGCAATAAATCTCAACGGACTCTAAAGGACATAAAGCCTTACTTGGGTGTTAGAGGTAAAACTGTGTTCTAGCACAGGGTATCCATTTGGTCCAAAATATTTGATTTGTATATACTGTATTTTAAATTAAAAATTTTAATAATTTCAGTCAATTTGGAGCATTATTATTAATTAAAAAATTTTATTTAAATTTAATTATAAAAAATATAAATATAAATATAAAAATAAATTTTATTATTTTATTATTATTAAAATAAAATTTTATAGATCTGATCCGAATTGGATGGCGGAGATTTTATTTTATTTTGTTTTTTCTAAGGAGAACCCTTTTTTCGTGTTTGTAGATATAAATCCACAAATATATATGCTTGCTTTTATTTATTTCCTGTTGGTGAGATGTTATTATTCATTCATTGTAATAACTCATGATGTGGACGGCAGTCGAGAAACATATAGCTGCCAATGGCAGCAGCAGCAGTGCCAGATGGTGGTTGGTTGATCGAGCTTCACGTAAACGCACTGATTGAAACCAGCATCTTCTTAATTAGCGAAAGACCACGACAAGTGCGGCCTCGACTGAAAGTCATTTGGCTATCCTGATTTCCGACTAATGTAATCAATCAGAAGTCAATGATAAAGGGACAAATGACCTCGTCGCTCACACTCATTTGCTTTCCAGACCGATGCTGGACCTTTCGTATCAGCCTACGCTCCATTTCAGCTCATCAATGGGTGATCAAGATGCCCGACAGACATGCAAACCTCCTCAAACAAACTATAATATCGTATGATCACCGTACTGTTATTCATAATCGATATTTATCATTATTAGCGGTAACAACGATAAACCAACATGTACAGTAGTAATATTCTTATCTATAAATATGACTTCGGTACTGCTGGTGCTGCTGCTCCTTTAATATTATATAACTCAAAAGCCTACAGATCTTCAAGCCAAAAACTTTCCTCTCTAGCTCTGGAATTCTCTCCTTTTATATAATCTACTTACTCGCTGATCATTGAAACCTAAAAACACCATAAATTTCATCCCCAAAGATGTTTAGCACTAGTCCTGATCTTCCCCAGAATAAGACTCTCCAAATTAAGCAGGATGACAGGTTCTTTTCCCGACTTTTATCGAAGGAAAACTCTGTGGCGAATCCTTCCTTCAGTGTCTACTATGGCGGAGTCTCGGGTGCTGTCCCTTTCATGTGGGAGTCTCAGCCTGGTACCCCCAAATATACATTCTCTGACACGTCTCTTCCACCACTTACTCCTCCTCCTTCTTACTATTCCAAGTCCAACTCAAAACCCATCAAGAAGCACTCAAGATCTGGTCTTCTGCACGCATTGTTTCCAAAGATTATCAATTTGAAGAAAACCAGCAGTCTTGTACCTTCATCACCTTCTTCTTCATCGTCTTCGTGTTCTTCATCACCAATGTTTCTTGCAATAAGCCGCGGAAAATATCAGATGAGGAGTCGATTTTCAACCCCAGATTCATCATTTGATTCCAGAGGAAATGATGAAGAAGATGCAGCCATTGGATCACCAACCTCCACTCTATGTTTCGCAATTGGTAGGGGAAGTATTGGTAAGCTTCGTGGATGCTACGGCTGGTGAACATATAGAAAGCTTCATCCTCAGCTATTTACCACGGATCTGGCCAAGTTATAGATTTGCTGGATGAGAATCTTTCTCACATTTGTGTTGATTTACTTTGTAATCATCTAGGTATTTTAGTTCTTTCTATGGTACTTAAAACTGCAAAAAAAGGCCCCAAACTGATGAATTTATGGTACTAAGTCTTTTAGTTTTGCAGGAAAAACTAGTAATTTTCTCATATTTGTCCTTTGTAATCACCATCTATCTTCGTCCTTCATCTGTTAAATAATTTTTGTTCTCCTTTCGTTAATAATTGTACAATAACTACTAGCAAGAGTTCACATTTAAAGAGTAACCAATCCGAAGAACTTGTGGATAAATTTGGCAAAAGTTAAGACCTATGAACCTTAATATTTATACAAAGTCCAATTTTAAGGGAAAACTCAATTTACCTTATCATTATCACGATATCATTGTCACTATAAGTATCATCATTACCATCATTACATAATTGGATTTTATTTACTTTGATGAAGAAGTTTTTTACTTGTACTAGTAAATCTGGACTAGCCTATCTGCTTTTAGTTTTAACTCAAATAATTATTGGTAAAGGTACAGAGAAATAGAAATCTATTGGAAACATGGGATCCCTTCCCTGCATTGATCTAACAGTCTCAAGGCTTTATCAAAGGTAGAAAGAAATAGTCTTTGAAAGGACACTAACGATATTGTTGAATAATTTACTTAGTTTGAAAAGATCATAAATCTTTATTTTGCAATATGGGATGGTTTGATTGGTTGCATATCTCTCTCTCTCCTCTTGCGTCATTATTTAATACATTGATGAAAGATGGATGCAGGTTCCTATCTTATTTAATTTGGGTTCTCAGTTTTGTGTTTTTCTTTTTGGAATCTTTTGGCACTTCCTTTCTCCTTCCTGAGTATACAAATCTTGTCCCATTTGAGAGGAAACCTCATGCTGGCTTCTAATTAAAACACTGGCCTTAAACACTATGTTCGTTACCGTAATTAATCGTGATAATATTTATTACATTTGTATTAGTAATTAAACACGATTTAATAAAAAACACCTGAGGTGATATATAGCGGTTTAAATCCCTCTGTAAGAACATAAATTTCTCCACCTACTTCAACCTTTTCATCTATATTTGCACATTTCTTATGTGCACAAATAAGCAGTCACCATCTATTGCTTTCATTTTATAGCTGCGTAAAATCTAAAGCAATATGTAATTCGAAATAGATTAGAGAAAACCCAGCTATTACATCCACTAAAAAGCAACCCAGACGTGCCAAAAGCCATTATATATGAACTTAAATAAGCAAAGAATGCTTTAAGGATGATGATAGACCAAAACCTCTCTATTGTCAATAGAATGTTAACTTAGATTCGAAAAGATTTAAACATGTAATATCATCCTTAAATAAATTAAATAGTTAAGAGTTGAGAGGTTAAACATATATTGAACTAGCTCTGCCCTCTTTTTGCTGTAACAATTGCTAATTAGACTTTGTATGGGATGTAAAAGAGTAGAATAAAGAAAATTCATGTTCATCCCAAAGGGAAATCAATTTGCAGATTAGATAATAAAAAAGGTAAATACCAGCTCTCTTGGTATCATTTGATTGGATTTTCTTTTCGTCAAAATTTCAGAGTTTTATCCACTTATGGATTTTAAATTTTGATTACTATATAATGATTTTCAAAAGTTAAAAATTAAAATAAAAAAAAGGTTGAAAAACAAATAATGGTCCATTAAATTGACCATATTTGTGGAAAGACTGTATGAAAAGAACTCAACAAATAAAAGGCAATCATATTAAAGAACGTGAAAACGATGAAAATTGTACGAAAAGATCTCTGATTCTGAAACCTTTTTATCCAAAGCTTTAAAAAGTAAGTAAATATGTGATATATACATAATTAAAATAACCAAACACTTATTCTTTACGCTAAGTTGTCGGCAGATTTGCGGATGGTGACCTTGGCTTGTCCACAGAGGATCCATCCATGTGAGTTGTGACCGATTGTGGGCCATATTTTGTTTGGGATTTTTTTTTTTTAATATAGAAATGGCTGCTTGCTCGTCTGATGTTCCTGGGAATCTTTTTTCGTACTCACGATGGGGTTCAAATTTTGAATCAAATCAAAGATTGGGATTTTTCCATGGATTGTAATTAGCAATCAAAGTGCAGACCCTATATGTAATCTTTATATCAAAATTTCATATTTAGGCCGCTAAAAGTCTCAATTTAGACGCACCCAAAAGAAGAGAAGAAAGAATATAAAAAATGAAGCTTTGAACTTTCAATTTTCTGCAACATATGCTATACAACCTATAATAAAGAATAAATATATTACAGGGCTAAATTCATTCCCCTAGCTTTTGTTTTAGCACCAAGGGAATTGAAGCATCTATCAGTATTAACCTTATAAGTGCTCATTTTATGTAGTACCTTGGAATCCGAATCAAATGCGGTGACTTCATGAATAGCGTTTGCTAGATAATGGACGTTTTTCGTGGTCACTCCGGCCATGCTGCCATGTTATCACATGAAGAAGTTTGGATTAGCTCATAATAATACCGTACGTAGCTACTGAATACCAATGTTTATAAAATAAATATGTACCTTATGCGGCCATCATGGGTCATGTATATATGAAATTCCTTCGCAAGCAGATCGACCTCATTTGGAGTTAAGCCGGAGAAGCAAAACATTCCAACCTGCAATTTTGCATACTTTGATAGGGTTAAAATGCAAAATACAGAAACACTTCAAGCAGTATCAAAGAGACTTCCTAATTACATTACTGACCTGGTTAGTTATGTGTTGCCAATTGAGGGGAGACCCTATCTTCTCAAGAGCTTCCCGTAAAGTAGCCCTCATTCTTCGAACACGAGTTGCCATGACCTTACAACATGTAGATTCGATTAAATGCAAATCAGGCCTGTCGTTGTTATACTTGTAATGAAAGGAAATTGAAATACAGAGAGCGCAGAATATACCTTGACTTCTTTGAGCCAAATGGCCTTAAGGTCGGGATCACTCAAGATTTTCGAGACTAGTGATATACCATGGATGGGTGGACTGCCATACATTGTGCCTGCAATCTGATGTAGCTGGCTCTTGATTGCAACTGCTTGGATTTTGTCGTTGCAGAGAATGCTGAAACAATCAATGCAAGGTAAGATTACTGAAGAACCAAAAGGACCAAAGCAGAATACGAAGTGATCATTAAAAACTTAAGCCTTCTAATGTACAATCGATTACCATTGATATTATTAGTTAGTTAATAGGCTTTAATTGCTCTCTTAAGTTTCTTCGTTAATTAGCAGACATAATAAAGCTTCTCGAGATTAATGGTAGTGATATTAGATATGCTTATATATCTACATGATTATAAGCATTGGCAAGTCAGATCCATAGGCTCAAGATTGAATTATTTCCATTCAATTTGATCTCAGGATAATGATTTTTGGATCAAATGAGCCATCTCTATGTGGAAATAAAGTTCATTTAAAGCTGACCACATTCAAACTACGACAGATTAAAACACAAAGACACACAAGTAGCAAAACATGCTCAGTACAAAGTTCAAAGAAGTAAATATATATATATATATGTATATATCCATCCGAGTATAAACAAAAATGAAGAACATTGGCTGACCTGAGACAGCCTACTCGGTGTCCATACAAACCCATGTTCTTCGCAAAAGATTGGGCACAACCTATTGGATGGCCATCTTCAAGAAAAATTCTAATTGCTCGGGCATCCATCTCTAGATCTCCGCTTGCAAAACCTTGATAAGCCACGTCGAAGAAGGGAAAATGATTCTTTACCTAGAAAGTAGGCAAGGCAAGAATTTTAAAGCAGTAATAGATATAAGAGAAATTATGTTTCAACATAATATAAGTATTGCCATTACCTTGAACAGAGATGAGATCTCTCGCCACTGCTCTTCTGTAGGGTCAACCCCAGTAGGGTTATGGGCACAAGGATGAAGTAAGAAGAAAGAACCATCCGGCGCATTCTATAGGAACCATGAAATAACATAAAACAAAAGCAGTCAGTAACTGATTTCATAGTCGAGGTATGCAATATTGTCATGTTCCATAGAATGCAAGTTTCCTTCAGCAACAATGAATATGCATATGCAAATGTAGTATCTTTGTGACTAAAGTCGAATTTCATTCAGCATTTAAAGCAGTCTAAACTTCTTCATTCTATCTGCATTCATGTGAATGTGTTTTATGCAGATGTATATGTATGCAGCCTGCAAATCACTCGCAATGTTTGGGAGATATTCATATCAAACTTCTTATGGATCTCATTTATACTTGACTAAACTATGATTCTCTCTTAGTTTGATGGAATGATACATAAGTAAGAATCATGCCAATGTCCGACTGAGTGGTAGTTTTATGAATGTATTCGACAGATTTTTTTTTTTCTTTTGTTGAAAATATAATATAGTTGTCCTGAATACCATTCGGGGATAGGGAAGAGATGGCGGATCATTGTACCTTGACATCATCCATGAGTGCCACAAAGTTTAAACCCTTAGAATCAGAATGGTAGTAGTGAAAGGTTCTGTCAGGAACGTGAGCATCTCTCCAAATGTTGTGGTGACTGCGAAAATGGGAATACAATGTGATTCAACCACAGGCTTTAGGAACTTAAAAGCGAAAACTTGTTTCACATAACCCTATTTATAGCTTAAAACAATATGATGAAGTGCAGGTGTACGAGGCAACTAACTTGGACCAAGTTGGATCAGGCAAATATATTCTTGAATCAGGGTAAAATCGTTTCTGAAACTCAGCAAAGAGACGACATGCACCAGTTCCAGAGAGAGCCGGAATTCCAGCGAACCTCCCTTCTTTCATAACATCTGAATCCTCTCCGTAAATCAATTTTGCACTCTGCTCAATCAATTTCGAGCTAACTGCAGTAGACGTTGACTCCCTGCCAATAAAGCTCAGAAGATCAGACAAGAAGACATTTGGAATTAGACACAAAGATGATGAAATCAAATATTGAAAATGAGATTTTGCTGCCAAATGGTAGGAAAACAGGCAAATTAATTTACCAAACAATAAATCAGCAAGAATATTTCCAAGAAAACAGGTAGGAGGCTTAGTTATATAAATGTAGGATTTTGAAAGCTGAAGGCCAAGAAATTCAGGATATTTTCTAACAAAAGGATTGGAATTTTCAATCACTTAATGAGCTCAATCAAAAAGATAAAATCAAAAAGAAAATTATACCAAAATCTTATCGCCAACGCAGCTTTCAACATGTGCACTGGATATTGCACATCTTGCGCTCATAGACAACCAACAAATTTCAATTTATTATGAAGTTTCCAATTAAAAATAAGCACCAATATCTGATGGGAATGAATTAAAACCATTATATTTGCAAATCAAATGAATGATTAAAAAGGACCAACAGTTTCAGAACTTATGATGATAAGGCAGAATCACCTTTTTTTTTTAATTTCTAATACAAGTAAATGAAATATTGAGTAAAGAAAAAGAAAGCAAATTAGAAACATGATGAAAATGAAACTCACAGGAAATTGGTAGCCGCAATCTTGCGTTCAGCTTCTCTAACGCATTGAAGCACAACTGGTTTCCCTTCATCATCCCTGTAAGCTCCCTGAAGAATCCCAAACCCAGAGTGATTCTTATTACAATTATTTCCTATAAAATGCTCAAAGATCAACAAGCAATTGAGACAGAAAACATACCACTCCAAGATTAATCTTGTTAGGACAGGGATCAGCAAGAAAGGCCTCGGTGACAGCAGTGATGGGGTCCCGAGGAGCTGGGATGACATGATCCCACCATGACCGTCGAGTGGCCATGCTGGAAGTTGACATTCCTCGTCTTAGATATCTGCTAATCATCATCATCAAAAAATGCGAAAATCTGCCGCTGCTTTGGTGCTGTTGTTTTCAGGTAAATCTGGGTTGAGTTCCATAAATAAATATACGAAGACAATGGAAGTTTGGGACACTGGGAAAACAACGGTGTCGTTACTTTTCCATGGTTTTATGTTTTGTTCAAAAAGATGGGAGTTTTGTCTCTGGTTTTTCAGTGGGCTTTTTCAGTTTTGTTCGTTGGTTTTTCTTCCATTTCTCCCTCTGTAGCCAACAGAATTGCAGATATAGGTGAGTCAAAGACTGTTCCTTTTGACTGCCTCTTTTGTTTTTAAATATAATTTTGTTCGAGAAAAAAGATGGAAGAAAAAAAAGGGAAAATCCCGACGTCTTGGATACGGAAAAAGCCCACTTGAGATTTAATATCACATATGGGCCGTGAGAGGCGGTGAAATGTCCTGATTAAGGCCTGTTCCAGACGGCAGTAAGGTACGGGTCAAGAGTCTTGTTAAGAGTTGGATGGGAGTCACTCGGACCCAATTATTCCATCGTCTATTTTGTATATGATGCACGACATAAAAAAAATTAACATAAAAAATAATATAAATATAATATAAAATCATAAATATATTAAAATTTATATAATATAAATATATAAGTGAAAAATTTTATACTTAATTATAATATATAAAAATATATAAATACAATACGAATACATAAGTTGTTAAGCCAAATTGGGTCAGAAGTATTTTGAATTTTTGAAATTAGAATTGGACATTTATTATTCAGCAAGCGAAAAAAAAATTAGAAGATAATAACTATACATAAAAAGGGTACGCTTAATTGGTTTTTAAAGGTAAAAGTTAATGATTATTTACTTATTATCTTAAGAAATTTTTTTATTTCATGCATTATTTTTATTGGATTCCAAAAAAATGCGTTAATTACACTTTTTTTTATTTATATCACTTTAAATAGTTCCATTAAACACTGATTAATTTTTTTTATTTTTAATACTTATATTTGATTTTTTTTTATAATTATTTATGATTGAGATGGTGTAATTAAATTCAAGAAACTCAACTAGAGATTTTATAGAGTAACTAAAATTTAACATGCTCGTTGTATGACTGTAAAAATTATAAAAAATTTGTATTAAAAAAATAATATTTAAATAAATCTTAGCTAATTTGTAAATAATCTGTGCATTTCATTCTTATAATTTATAAAACAAATCAAATCTAAATACATTTGCTTATCTTCCTAGTTCCAACATATATGGTATTAGACTTTTGTAAAACTTCATTTTCTTTATTTAAAAGAAAATTATATGTTTTTTAATGTTACTAAAATTTATTTAACCTTTTTCCAACTATTATGCTTTTTTTATGCACATAAACATAAACATAATAATAATAATAATAATAATAATAATAATAATAAATAAATCACAAATATCTATATATTATAAGCTAAATAATAATAGAGAATTTAAATCTATCCACGACTTTGAATATGATTTTTATAAATTTTTATTGATTTAATTTTATCCGAATTAATATTTAATAATTAAAAAATATTTTTATTTAAATTTAATTATAAAATATATAAAATAATTTTTTAATTTTTTATTAATTAAAAATAATAAATATGAATAATTTAACCATCTAAATCTAATTTGAATTTGAATAAAAGATTAAAATTTTTTAAGTTGCGATGGAATCCGACCGGTGAACACGTAATGATCGGAAAACATGGTATTATCGAAAGAAACAAAAAAGAATATATGGTAGGTAGCTTGTAACATCCGTGAATCTAATACCAGATATCATCGACCCCATCGTTGTACATAGGGTCATAAATGATTCGAGTTTTAATATACACATATTTTTTATTTATGTTTATTTATTTACTTTTATATTTATTTGTTTTTGATTAATGTTTATTAAAAATTTTAAAATTATGTTATATATTATTCATTTAAAATGTAGTGTATTCAAATTTGGTACATTTAAATTAAATCATCCTAGTTGAGAACATTAAATGAATATATAATTACACATTTTTATAAAAATTAAAAATTTATTCTTTCAATAATAAATAAACAAATTTAAACAAGTTAAATTTGAATTATTATAAAATATAAATATTAGTATAATATAAAATATTACACATAATAATATCACTATAATAAAATAATGAGTTTTTAATTTTTAACTGTATTTTTTATGATTTATTAACTAAATTTTAAACGATTTATAAATTGATCTATTCATGGATATAAATAACAAAATATATATTTTATTCGAATTCGATTAATTTAATAAATTGATTTTAAAATTTTTTATAATTATTTATTTATTCAACTCGACAAAGAAACGAAAATTAACAAAATTTAATCTATTCACAAATCATTACTCGAATAGAGGCTTTTCCAAAAGTTCAAGTGAGACATTTCTCCTCAAATGCCACCATCAAGTACCTTTTATTTTTTAATAATTATGTGAATATTACGTCATAAAATAATTAAATATATTATAACAAAGATATAATTTAAAATTTATATAATATAAATTATTAATATATTAAAATTAATACAGATATAAAATACTTTTAACGGTGACCATAATTGATAAAATGCATGATTCTACACGTAACAAATTATCAAGTGAAAAATTACCTAACATAAGCTACCATATTTTCGTCATATGGAAGAACTGGTATACTCTGCTCATTTCTAAAGAAATTAGTAGGATCAAACTCGGTCTTAATCTGCACTAATCTGTCCAAATTACCCATAAAATACTTGATCCCATAACTTCTTGCTTCCGAGTACAAGGCTTTTCCGTTGTAGCTGCTACCCAAATCAGTATCTCTGTAGTTGAGATATGCTTGCCTTGGGTTCTTGGACACGAAAGGTGTCATGAAATCGTAGAGTTTCCTTGTTAAATCTATATAATGATTTGCTGCTTCGATCCCAGATTCGTTCCAATTTGCTAGATACTGAATCTTCCATAGATTTCCTGCTCTATGGGGGAATGGAATTTCTGTTGTTGAAATTTCAGCCATCTTTCCACCGTAAGGATTAAAGAACATTCTTGGCGCTTGCAATTCTATCATTTTCTTCCAAATCGACTCCAAACCAGCCTTTGGGATTGGTTCTTTTACATAATCTGATTTCCTTTTGAGAGCAACCAATGTTCGAGGAGTTCGATCAAGCAAAACTCGGATATCTGTGTCGAGTGGAATTTCGGCCCAGAAAAGCACGGATCGAATCCAGCTGGTTTCAATGCAGTCAGATTTAGCTAAACCCAGTTTAGGAAATCTCTCGTTCATAATGGAAAGGAGGCTCTCAGAGTCTCCAAGAAACAAGCAAATGAATGAAGCCTTTACCGTCTTTTCACTACTTTTTTGACGGGTTTCTACAACTTCCAAAGTGAGCCTGATGAAGAGCTCTTCAGGGAGCTTACTTGCAACATGTTGCCATTGATCTACAATATCTGTCGCATTTTCTTCTAGGGTTTTATCAACCTGAAACACTGTGACTTTTTCTGGAACTCGAACCAACTTAATTTTATAAGCAAGAATGACACCGAAGCTCGCTCCTCCTCCTCCTCTAATGGCCCAGAAAAGATCTTCACCCATAGATTTTCTATCATGAATTCTGCCATTAACGTCTATAACATGTGCATCGATGATGTTGTCGGCAGAAACGCCATATTTTCTCATCATATTACCATAGCCAGCTCCACTAAGGTGACCGCCAACGCCTACCGTGGGGCAAACACCAGCTGGGAAGCCATGTATTTTGCTCTTCTCAGCGATTCTGTAAAAAACTTCACCGAGAGTTGCTCCTGTCTGAACCCAAGCCGTCTCGTTTCCAATGTCTATATCAATGGATCGAAGATTGAACATGTCAAGGATAAAGAATGGAATACTAGATACATAAGATAAACCCTCGTAGTCATGGCCTCCACTTCGAATCTTCATCTGAACTCCATGAACTTTAGCACAAGTAATAGCAGCTTGGATATGGGATTGATGAAAAGCAGTGAGAATAAGGAATGGCTTTGGGGTGAAGGTCTCATTGAATCGTAGATTTCTAATGTAAGATTCCAAAACAGATGAATATGATGATGATTCAGGAGTATAGATTGCTGAAGAGATGGGATGGGAAGGGTGAGAATTATCTAAAAGACATCCAAGAAAAATTTCTTGAGCTGAATCTAACGTTGCCCTCCATAAAACAGAAAGGAAAACGGTCGAAAGCATTGAAAGAGCTACCAATGCCTTCAAAATCCCCATGTTATCTCCGATAACGTGTACATTGCCCAATCAAGTATATATAAAATAATGAAATGCTAGCATTGTTGGATCTAGCAGCATTCAGCCATATCTTACATAAAAGGCTGGCTTGGTAATTTTCCTTGTTTATTCTTAAATGAAAAACCTAAATTATCGGCCCTTGACTATTAAGCTTTATTGTACACTCATAAAATTTATCTTTTAGTATTTGTATGTGTATATTGATTTAACCACGTTTTAAAGAATTCTAAATTATCTAAATTTATTATATTAAATAATTTAAATAGTCCTTTGTTAATAAAGTATCAGGTTAACAGCTTTGTTCTTAAATAATAATATTTATTTTTGTCTTTTATCTGAAACTTTTATCGAAGGTATCACTAAAAGTTTGGTATAAAAAATCGGTTCATGTAATATTTAAACCACAAAATATTTGAATGGACAGTATCTTGACATGATACTAATTAATACGGTAGTAGCAGGGAGCATTAAACCATTTTCAGACTTGTGGACCTGTTTCTTTGTCTCACCTCAATTATTGGTCTTCTTTCGCAACACTCACCACAATAGCTTTTTAATTTTTGTGGATATCTTTTTTCGAGGCTTTTTTTAATAATTATACATCGTAAAAGTACGTGAAATAAAAAAATAAAAATATATAAATTAAGTTAAAAATTTATAATTTATATAAAAATTAATGATTTAATTTAAAAATAATTAAAAAATTATAATTTATATAAAAATTAATATTAAATTCAATAAAAAAAATTGTAAATTATGTGTAGAGATTCTATCCGAGCCGATAATAATTGTCTTAGGCAGGTTAAAGTTACACGTGTTCATGAAACCTCAACCATGAGCTACATGAGATATTTGATGATGAGTTGTGTTCACGAGGAACGCTTTTTGATGATGCGCATGAGATATTTGGCCTTGAATTACAGATTAAACTAGGGACATTGTGGATGATGATGGGGTGCCAAGTGAGGTGGAAACTTAATTTCTTGTTGTCTGGATAGGGGGGTTTCTAAGTTTGTAGTCTTTTGGTGCTTCTCTTTGATTTCCCTTCAAAGACAAATGAGAATGTTTAGCTATATACAGGTTGGCAAAAAAGTACAGTCAATAGTCAATGCTAATGACTAAAATTGAATCTATACGTAAGGGGATCGTTTGTTCCACGTCTGGTACTTGTCCTCATCAGTCCAATGTTGGGGACAAGGGTACAATGGGTAATGTTTACTTTCACATGCTCAAAGCAATTCTTGCCGCTTCAAGTAAGTTTGACTCTGTTGTTAATTGAAAATAAAAGTGGGTCAGAGCTACCTTAAAGCCCCAAGGAAGGAGACAAAGCCTCCTTACTAGTGGACTGTAATCAAATGCAAATGATGATGAAGGTCCTTGCTTTTTCATCCATTTCTTTCTTACCTCCATGAATGATGAACCCTTGTCGTTAGGGTCCAATCCTTGATCGTCTTAATAAGGTGATCGGTAGAGTCGAGTTTGTCAATATCTGGGGGAGACTAATTGATTCTTTTGTTGATGTTCTTGGGAATATTGGAGTGGAACGTAATAGTTTATTTTCTGCCTTTTTTCGATGGGTTTGGCCCTTTGTTTTTGTTTTCAATGGCTGTTTTTGTAAGCTGAATTATTTCTTTTTATTGCTACTTTCATAGCTTTGAAATTGTTGACCGTGTACGTTTATTATTCAAGAATTGATACATGTCAATGGTGCATGCCTTTTATATTCATACATAAAAAAATCATGTGCCCTAAATTTATTCATTAAATTAACTTGAAGCTAATAAATTAAATCTTCAATTGTGACCATTAGTATTAACGGTTTATATAAACCGAATTAAATTTTGTTAGAATATTGTAAATTTGATTCAATTTTATCTTGAATTTGCTAACATTAACAATAATATATACACTCATTAAAAACATATAATAAAAATTAAAATATATTTTGAAAATTTACTCTCATATAGTTAATTTTTTTAAGTTGTTGCAAAGCTTATGTGTTTTTAAGAAGCATATGTAGTATTTTGTCATTCAATTATATATATTTTTATTGGTTATTTTTTTTATTCGATCAAATTCAACATGAATATAATATTTTTTTATGATCGTAATTTTTTAATTTATAACTTAATAAAAGAAGACAAAATATAAATCATTTAAACTTTTATACACTTCAAATGAACAATTATCAAATGAAAATACAATGAATCAAACTAAATTAAGGTCCATGGAAGATTCAAGACCTCTTATTCGACAAGAAATACACAAAGATGAGCAACATATAGAAAAAAATATTGATGACGAATAGGAGTTGGACATTAACGGAACAAAACAACTTCATCAATTTACTTTCCTACAATTGACGCGAATTTGCCCTCTTTTCCCTGTCAATGGTTTGATGTTCCCCATCTTAATCATAGACTTGGCAAAATCATCCCAAAAAGCTTCGGGTTTTAAGCTGTAAGTCTTTACAAGTTTATCAGTCGAGCCACCATTGAAAAGTGCTTGATCTGAGGTAAGCAGCCACCTTTGCTGCACCAAGTTTTGGAAGTATGCAGTGTTGAAGCGTGCGGGCGTTGGATCAAAAGAAGCGAGATTAGTGTTGCCTCCAGTGCGCGGGCAAGTTGCTCTATGTTCTTTTGCAAAGGCAGGATCAATATTTGTTGCATTGTAAATCCTGTTTCTAAATAGAAAACATTGGGACAACCCAATGGTGTGACCGCCAGATAGAGCTACAAGATCTCTTTGGTTCAAGCCCTGGTTCTTGAAGTTGTTGATCAGTGCAGGGAGGTCCATGGATGCAGATGGAAGTACAGTTTCGGCTAGAGCCCTGCTAGCTACGGTTGAATCTCTCCTACCCAAACGAACATTCCATCACGGGCCTCCAAGCTGCAATCATGAAAATTTTTATTAATTAGAAATGCCTCTTGTTAGTTCAAGTGATGAATGTTTGACGGTGAAACTAGGTTGAAATTTACCGCAACAACAGAATCTCGAGCTGCGACAGCCAAGATATCTGCACAAGAGACCACAGGTCGCCCACAGACTTTGTCCACTTCAGCTTTAATTTGGTCTACCACTTCAAATCCTCTCACGGAATTTAGATTGCCGCGAGCATTTTTCTCGCTTTCAAAGGTAGATGTGGTATCCAAAAGAAGTGAACCATCACATCCCTGCAATATTACATTGAAAATACTTCAAGATAAAGCATGAAACACCGAAAATAGTAATATAAATTAACTGTAAAATGTATTGAATTGAAATTACTTACATTAACGAAGCAGTCATGAAAGTGCAGACGAAGTAAGGAAGCTCCCATGCGTCGCTCCTTGTGGATAGCAGCCTGAACTATTTTCTTGATGGCTGGCAAAGCTTGGGGACAAACATTGTCATAGAATTTGGGAGATAAGGGAAAGGCCGTGGTTGCAAGAGCTAGCCAAACAAAAGCATGAAGAAGGAAGTTGGTGCGTGAAGCCATGAGGAGTAAGTAATAGGCTTAAATTTGCTTTGATTTCGGTTTTCGATGTTTCTTTCCTGACTAAATATGTTGGAAGGTGTCGATACTTATACAGCCATGGAGCTAGCCAGCGATTACTTTGAACTTGGAATTAGTACACGGATTTGTCAGTTTTGGACTTTTGCAAATAATTAGACTGGTTCGTATAGAAGCTTTTGTTTACTAGCTCAATGGGATTGGCCGTATTCAGGCAACTTGCAAGCAACGTGGAATATTCACCTAATTCTTTCAAGTTTAAGATACATGCAGTTGCTAAAATCATGATGTCACAATACTTTGTAATTATACCGTTTGCTTTAAAGACATGCAAAAGGATTATATAGTTAGTGCAAGAGGTGGTCATGATCTCCCAGGAAATTTTTTTCCTTCTAATGTTTGAATCGATTTTTCATCGTTTAAAATAGTATTATAAAATTATTTTTATAGTAATATTTATAATTAAATTTAAATAATTTTAATTATTTAAATAATAAATTAATTAGGTTGAGCAAGCCATGATTACAAAAAATCTTGCAAAGTCTCTTATTCAATATGAATTGAATCTGTTAGATTGGTTGACTGCTCGATCGATAAGTATGTCTATTCAATTAGTGTGAAAAGGCTTATTTTTTTTTATAGTTCAAAATTAGAGATTTAATTAGGTTGAATACAAGAATAAAGTTAAATTTAATAATTTATATATACATCATATATGTTGTATTTTTGTGTTTTTATGGGAATCATGTAGATATAAACACGAAATAAATTATTATACTTATCAAAATTTTAAACTCACATATGATACGTATATTAAATATGTTATATCATATTTATTATAATATTTTATGTTTATTAAATATATCATATTTTTATATGCATAAAATTTTAATAAAAAGAGAGGTTAAATACCGATGACATAAATATTTTACCACAGAAATTAATATTTCAATACTTTTTTTATTTAATTTTAATTCAAAATTAAAATTTAGTTACCGATAAAATAAATGAAATCTCGCACGTGCTAAATACTTCAGCATTTGGTTCGGAGGTTTCAGCGGCTTGGCTGCCGCCGGCTTGTGGAGTTCTGTTCGGCAATACTTGTTTTTGTTTTAGTAGAAGTATATATAGATTTTAAAAAGTATATATATAAATTTTAATTAAACAACAATAATAATAATAATAATAAATCAAAGGTAATTATTTTACTTTTTGGATTTAAAAAAAAAATTTGTTTGTGTTACTGAACTAAAACTAATAAAAATTAAATTAAAATCAAATTAAATATTGTGGTTCGAATCAATTTTTGATTTTCTCAAATTTTTAGTACTTTTGATTTTTTTTCCATGAGGAGAAACTTTGTTTGGGAGGATTACAAATGGGAGATTAATTAGGAACTTTTATTAATTGATATTATGAAAAAAAATTATTGCAAAGTAAATATTAAGTTAGAAAGCAAAACAAAAGGAAACAATTTTTAGAGGTGCCAAAAAGACCACAATTCAATCAAAAAATAAAAATAAAAATGAACCCTACAATTTGATATAATATAATAGCCAAAATATGAAATCTAAAATGATAGAAGCTCAAAATAATAAAAAATCCTAAAGTTGATAATATATTACATGTTTAATATTAAAGTTCATCAAATCAATTATTTTAAATATAGATATGATAATATATCTTATTCTACTTATAAAAATGATTTTATTTATATAATTAATTTTAAATACTTTTTGATGCTGGCAAATATTGATATTAAATACAAATATATTTAAAAAAATTTTAATATTGTAAAAAACTTACTTAAAAACAATAATAATCTATATTATTATTAAAGTGTTTGATTGAATTTAGTATGACGAATCAAGCAATACCAATTCAGTTAAATAAAAGAATATATTTTTTAAAACTTATCATTTAAAAATTAAAATAACTATTTTATACTTTTTAAAACTCATTACTTGAAAAAAGAACTATACATTTTGCCATAAATAAATTATTCACTTAACTTAAATCTTTAAATTTAAAAAAAAAAAAAAAACCTCACCCATACCGTGATGCAATAATTTCTAATTTATTTTTAAATTTAAACATTTAAGTTAAATAAAAATAATTTCATATAATACCAAATAAAAATATATAAAATCTACTTTAACTTAAACCCCAATCCAAAATGATTGAAACTAATCAAATGAAACTAAATCCAAAATATCCTATTCAAATCCTTCTCAAATCATCCAATTGTCACCATCAATGAAAAGAGACTGCACACCACACCGGTGACGAACAAAAAGAAACAGGGCAAACATTCTACGAGGACAGTAAAAAAATTAAATTAAATTAATCTCCCATGGAGATATGGAGGGAGAGGCCATTTAAAACAGATAAAAAATAATCAAATTCTATTAACATTTAAAATTAAATAAATTAAAAGTACTTATTCATAGTTTATATAATATAAAGGTGTTTGTAACTGTAAAGGATATGTATTGTTTTATAAAATATTTATATTTATATTTATATTGTATAACATTCATGATGCAAAAAATATATGAGTTTTTATGTTGTCAGATTCTTTTAAAAATAGTAACGTAATCGTGAAATAAGATAATTCTTTAAAATATAATCTTAAAATAAATATTTATTTTTAAGATTATATGACATAACTATTAATAGTAAATATCATACCGTGCATTAACTTATATTAATATTCATGATATAGAACAATGTATTTCTTTTCAAGTTGTCAATTTCTTTTATTGATGGTATACTGTAACTTTGAAATAAAATCATTATCTCGAATATAATTTTCTATTATAAAATGTATTTCATTTTGAAAATTTAATTAAATTGTTATTAACAAAATCGAAGTTTTTCGGTTTTATATTTAATAACTAATTTCATTCATTCAGTTGATTTGCGGATATATGTTGTATTTTAAATTACAAGCAAAATATTTTTTTATTAAAACTTGAATTCTATATAAAAAATTATCTTAAATTAAAAAAAACTATTAAATCTATCAAAATTTAAATTTAATAAACTATATATATTCACTTAATCTTTAAATATATATTGTTGTACATATGAGTGGCATTAATTATGCTATGTTTGAGTTTGGATTTTGAATTAAGTGAACGTTGACGTATTATTATGATTGAAATTTATAGGAGTCATCAAGCGTTACAAAACAATAGAATTTTAGGAACGATAAAAGGATGATCTGAGAAATTGTATCTCTATCTTGAATAATAAGATTAGATATAAATATCGTTTCAAATTTAATAGAATTGAAAATGAATGTCATCACAAATTTTTCAAAGACACAATTTTAAATGATGAATATTAGATATAATTTTTGTCCTTAAAATTTTTGAAAACAATTCTTATTTACAAAATTTTTAGAAGTAAATTTTTATCTTTTATAAATAATTATTAATCGTTCTTGATTCTTTAAATTTTATATTGAAGCCTAAATGCGATAATTTGAGCGGTAGATTTATGCTTTCTTACTAGTAGTAAAGAGTGGTGATAACTGGCCAACCATAATGAAATTTGTACTAGCCAACTCAACCGAATTTTATTTTTAATCTATGCCTTCGGGATTGTAAAGCAACGAGATTTACCAAAATGAATATATTACATGAGGATCGAGATTTACTAAAGAGAGAGCCTCTGGCTCTTCATACTTGAATATATTACATGAGGATCGAGATACATAATTTTATTGCTTAATTACTTAGTAGGTGGACGAAACAGCACGAAACTAAGGAAACATACGACTAACCTAGAAGCTGGTTAAATGGTGATACAGTGGCAATGGGCACAAGCAAATAAGAGCACATCGAAGAGACTGACACTTACATGGCACTACCAGCCATGGGCGACGACTGTATCCAAACAATATTTCCTTGAGAAAATACATGGCAAACAGTGTTTCCTTGCTTAATACCAAGCATGCTAAAAGCGGCATGGTCGGAGCTCCAACCTGAAGTATCCATGTGGCAAACAACAAGAGCATCGACTTTATCTCCAGTAATATCACCAACTAGTTGGAGCTTGAAAGCTTTGGCCTCGGTGGCATCAAAGTGGCAGAAATAAATTGCATAAAGATATGGCATTGGATGACATGCCACTTTCTTTTGAGATTCAATCTCTCGTGGAGATTCCAAAACTGTGTAATTCTGGAAGATTGGGGTTGTTATTGTGGGGTGCTTTGTGCTTAAGAACTTGAAATCAACCTGGGGTCCAAACACATTCGTTAAAAAACCAAGTAAAGATTCTAAACAGGTGGCACAGATTTTGGTCTCCCCTTGAGCTGCTTCAAGTTCACATTTCTTGAGTGTATCTTGAACAGCCTTTCCTCTTGGTGAGTCTTGAGAAACTGAGAAGAATTGCAAAATGTTGGAGACTTTTGAAGATGAAAAGGGGATGGTGTCGGCTACTTCTTTAGGTAAGAAAGGAGGGTAGAGTGAGTGGTTTCTGATGGGGAAAAAGATGGGCAATTTCATACCTACGGTGAAGGAACGTACTTCATCTATGGTGAACAAGCCTATCATGGCGCTTTCAAAATGATTATGGTGGTGATGTTCCATGTGGTGATTCTTAATCATTTTGGAAGATTGCTGAGGAGATTTCGTTACAGAATCAGAAGTTTTGTGAAAGTAAATGCGAGAATATTTGTCTTCCAAATTCTCCAATCCGTCGCTTCTGCCAAACTGGTTTTCAGCATCAGAAGTTTTTTGAAAGTAAATGCGAGAATATTTGTCTTCCAAATTCTTCAGTCCATCGCTTCCGCCAAAGTGATTTTCAGCTTCAGAAGTTTTATGAAAGTAAATCCTTGAATATTTGTCTTCCAAATTCTTCACTCCGTCGTCTCCAACAAAGTCGTTTTCAGCTTTGGAAGTTTTGTGAAAGTAGATGCGAGCATATTTGCCTTCCAAATTCTTCACTCTATCGCCTCCACCAAAGTGGTTTTCAGCTTCAGAAGTTTTATGAAAGTAAATCCTTGAATATTTGTCTTCCAAATTCTTCACTCCGTCCTGTCCAACAAAGTCGTTGTCAGCATTGGAAGTTTTGTGAAAGTAAGCCGTAGAATACTTGTCTTCCAAATTCTTCACCTCGTTGGCTCCATGAAAGTGGTTTTCAGAATCAGAAGTCTTATGAAAGTAAGCCGCAGCATACTTTTCTTCCAAATCCCTCACCGCACTGCCTCCGCCACACTATAAAAAGGAAAAAAAAAAAAAAAGTTCATGAGCCCATCGTAGTTAGTTAAAGTAATAATTGAACAAAAAAACACTTTGATTTATGTATATCGTAATATGCCATTTTTTTACAGACTAAAAATTACCATTAAAAACACAAGAAACAATAGAAGAACTGGATAAGTAAATCGAAGAACCATTTTCTTTGATTTTTTTAGAGCTCTCTTTCTGTTGAGTTTGGGGCTGAGAAGTTTTCGGAGGTTAGAAAGCCATTTTATAGGCAAGGGGAAGGCTTTAACTATGGCTCTAATTTGTGGGTCCTTTATTTTTTTATTTATTATTATGTAAATCTGTGCGAATAGATATAGTCACTAACACAAGCTAATAAAATAACACAAGCGAATAGAAATGTGTATGCACCTCGTAATGCGATTGGTAAAGAGGGCACTTTCAAAAGAGATTCTCAAAATTAAAAAAGGTTTGAACCAGTAATTGATGCCTTGTTTATTATATTTATTATTTGTCTACAGTTGATGCCTTATTATGTTAGTGAATTTAGATTTTTTCTTCATGTTGACATACTGTGACTCATATTTTTGGTTCTCTTTTTTAGGTCTCTTATTACTTGGAACTAGAGTTATACCCATGCTTCGTTGAGGGATTATTTTTATTTTATAAATTTTAGTTATTATTAATTAAAAATTAATTAAAAATTAATTATAAATTAAATTTTATTAAATAATAAATATATATTTAAAATTAGATATAAATTTTAATTGATTTAGAGTTATTGAACAAATTTATTATTGTAAATATCATTTAAAAATAAAATAATTATTTTTAAATTTTTATTAAATAATATTTATTTATTTAAATTTGATATGGATTTTAAATCGATCTATGAGTCAAAATGTGGATCAATCAATCACTTTAAATGCATCATTTAAAAATAAAAATACAAAATAAAATAATTATTAAAATAAATATTTTTAAACTTTTTTCACTGGTTGGCTTAAGTATCAATTCTAAACTGACTTTCAAGTTAACATGTGGATTAATCCCTTTAAATAAACTTTTAAAATTAAAATTAAAATAATTAATAAAATAAAGTTTTATTTTATTTTTTAGCAAATTTGGTATGGATTCTAAATTGATCCATGAATAAATGTGCAGACTAATCCTTTAAATATATGATTTATAAATAAAATAAAATTAATTAATAAGGCAAAAGTTCCTTAACCAAGGAGTTGGCTCCCATTATTTGTTTTTTAAGGAAGAAAACAGCAAGCATCAAATAAAAAATAAAAGTAAAAAAATAACTATAATTTTTTCTATTAACAATTCTAATAATTAATATTTCTTTCTTTTAAATTATTTTTTATGTCACTTTTTTAAAATAATTATAAATTTATTTCTCTTTTTTAGAATTTTTTCTTTTAATGTTGCTCGACGAAATTAACCTTGTAAATATAAAAAATATCTCTCAAATCTTACAAACTTAAAAATTATATATTGTATAGATAGATATATCTTGTTTATAGCAATAGTACTAGGGAGCCTTGCTTTTCTTCTTCTTGTTTTTTTAATAAATATTTAATCTTTTCATAGTCCAACTTTTATGAAATTAATTAATTTAAAAAAAAATTACACATTTAAGTTATCTTAAATCTATAGCTTTAAAAAATACATTAATAATGTCATACTAACTCAACTAATAACTTGAAAGTTTTAGTTGTTCGCCTTAAGAAAGTGTTTCGATGTGAGGTGTCCTCTCGGTATTTTGAAGTTGTTAATAAAATATTGACTTAGAAAAAAAAAAAAAAAAACCTAAAGAAGTGTTGGTCAATTTAAACGATCCCAATAATGCCATTCTTAGGGCCACTATCCAGTCTCAAATTCTTTGGGAATGAAGGAAATTATTAACCAAATGATAATCTTAAAGGCAAAAATCAGAAATTCTCTTTAAATCATAATTTTAATGAAATTAATGCTATTATAGGCGATGAGTTTGATTAAATCAGGCTGCTAAGAGTTCTGATTTTGGAGCAAAAGCGAATTCCCCTTTTTCGAGGCCTTTGATTTACTATGTCTATTCGTTTTTTTTTCTTTTATTAAAAATGCCTTAAAAAAATTCCAAACAAATAATGTTCGAGTCCAGACAAAGTTCAAGTCCCAATAACCCCTATCCTAATAGTCTGATTGTACTTGGTAAATAAAGTTGGGAAAACCAGAGATTTGATTCTATTTTTATCTTACCTTTGACGAGATAATTTGCATCAAGTCTGACTGTACTTGGGAAATAAAGTTGGGAAAACCAGAGATTTGATTCTGTTTCGACCTTACAAATATATTATATTATATTATATAGTATGTGATATGTCTCTAAGTGCAAATTAAAATTTTAATCGTGCATGAATGATTTCCTTCCCATGTGTGTCACTCGTAGCGACAAACACGCAATTTGTGAGTGATTTTAAAAAAAATATAATTTTTTAATATTAATACAAGAGTGGATATTTTTTAGATAAAAGTAAATAGTATTTTAAAATTTTTATTAATTATTTTAAAATTATTTTATTAAAAATTATTAAAAGATAATAATATTTTAATATTTATATTTATTAATATAAAAGTATTTAATGTTTTGATCATTTAACTAGTTGAAGTATTTTCTTATTTGTCACACTAAATTAATCACTTTATAGTAGTAATAATAAATATACATTAAAACAAATTTTAATGAAATTAACGAAATCAAATAATTACAGGAAAAAAAAATTCAATGAGTCGGGTCATGATCTTTTTTTTTTTAAATTTTTACTTAATTTTAAAAAGATTTAAATAATATATTATTTTATTATTTAAAATATTAAAATATTATTTTTATATTAATATTTATATATTTATAATTAAATTTAAAAAAATATATTTTTAATTAAATTACCACTGATGTAGGCCTAATCGTTTCAACTTGAATTACAAAGTTTTGTACCCAATTTAATGCAAGTTGAGCTTGTCAAACTGAACCAGCTGCTGATCTTTGAATTGATGGAGTTACAAAATAGGACGGTTACCTAATTCTTATTATATTTCATTTAATTTATGGATGTCAGTGAGACAAAGAACTAAACTCTTTTCGTACAAATTGACAACAAAGTAAATTTTACGTTATTGAAAGTATTTTCATTACGTAAATATAATAAGTACTGTTTTACTTATTATTCATTAAGTTAGATATTCATTTAAAGTTTAATATATTATCCCAAAAATGTTTCATCATATATATTTTAAAATATTTTTGGATCCATTAAAGATCCTTCTTAATGATCTCCACCATAGTGAAAACTGGTATTTTAGTGGTATCAAATTGGTTAAGAATTTTGGAATGTCGAGATATTCTTTAAGCAGAATTCGTTCGTATAAAAAATTAACTCATATGAATTCGTAAATTTATTTAATTAATTTATATAATTATTTTTTAAATATAATTTTTTTATAAACAAAATTAGCTCCATATCCTTTGAATTTATATTCAGAGTAGCAAACAAATTGGCGAATTCTCTATCAAAATCGGGCGTCTCAAGAGCCGAGATTTTTTGTGCTTGGTGCTGAAATATGATTGAATCCAACTCTTTAAATATGCAATTGTACATACATATACTTGAGATTGAATCAATTACAAATAAATAATATGGAACAAAACAATTACAAATAAATAATATGGAAAAAAATTACAAATAAATAGTATGCAAGTCCTGACAAAATTCAAGTTCCAACAACCCTTATCCTTATTGTTGAAGTAAAGGCGTCTGGCTATACAGGGAAATAGAGTTACGTAACCTGAGATTCGATTCAATACCGACTACCACCCTTCCCTTTCATGTGACAATTATTAACTTGTATTTTATAATTTATATTGTACGGAAGGTATTTATTTATATTATAATTATATTTTAAATATTATTGTATAAATTTAATATTTTAATTATTTGTTAGATTGTTGATATTAATATTTAATTTTAAATTTATTGAATGTTATTTTTTAAAAATAATTATATAAATTATATTATAAAATTAAAAAAATTAAGAATGATCAATAATTATTTTTAAAAGATAAAAATCGTTAAATTATCTTTTAAAATTATATTTCTAAATAATTTCGAAAATAATATCCATCTTTAATACTGTTAAATTAAAAGTAACGTTCCTGCCCAATATAACTAAAATCCAGATAAATTTTTTTTTATCATTTGCTTATCTTATTTTTTAAAAAATATTATTTTTATAGTGCTAATTAGGTTAAACTACTAATTATTTTTTTTGAGTAAACTTTTGCAAATTAAATTTTAACAATACATGAATGATTCCATTACCATGTGTCACCCGTAATGACAAATAATGACGTAAAAATAGAATAAATTAATGAACATGTGATATACATATATAATGCTTAAGGTTCTCAGAAAGAAAATAGATGTCATTATTATAATTTTTTTTTTTAATTTCGTCAAAGTAATTAATGTAATCTAAAAAATTTTCTTAAGGAAAAAATGTCGAGTGGTTAGGCACATGTTTGAAATATAAACTCCAAAATTATATATATATATATATATATATATATGAATTTTGTCAATACCGTACATAAAAATACCAAATCCAAAACTAAAAATAGTGAATTTTTGATAGGATTTTAATAATTTTTAATATGATATTAATAGTTTTGATTTGGTAACTTTGGTAATTTTTATTTAATTTTAATAATTTTTAATATATGTAAATAATTTTTGATGTGATTGAGTAACCTTTTGTTGGATATTAATGGGTCAATAAGTGTATACAAATACAAAATATGTATATTTATATGTAAATTATCATAATTAGATATACGATATATAAATATGTTACGCAATTAATATCAATAGTAAATAAAAAATTGTTCTTATAATATTAATTTGAAGAGTAAATAATTTGATTGTTGACATATGTAAATCAAATCGAGATTAGGCCTTGTTGGGCTAAAGGTCAATCAGGTCTTATTTTTTTTGAATTTAGCTTGACACAACTAAATTTTATTAGTTTGGATAAAATTTCCTATAAAATAAAATATATATGAATTTTAAATTTAGTTATCTAGATTTCAAATTTTAAAAATTTGATTTTGATATGATTGGTTACAACTGCACATTTTTTATTTTTTAAAAAATTAGAAAAAAAGCAAATATATTGACAATGTTTCATCAAAAAAAAAATAATTTTTTTCATCTACTCCTCTGTGTCTGCGTCGATTCTGTTGTTATCATCTTTGAGAGAGATCAATGCACTTGTTCAATTCGTTATGTTATTGTCTGTGAGTGTTATCGATCGATAACATAATTAAGAAAGTTTAAGAGATGAGTTACAAATATTATCAAATACTGGAAAGGCATGTAAATATCATTTTAAAGTTAAAAGTTTTAAATTTTGACTCAATTTGCATACTTATGTAATTTCAGTTTGATAAATTCGATAAAATTAATTTTTTTCTTTTTTGTATTCATTGTTTGCCAAATTAATTAATTAATTAATTTTATTCAATTCGTTTCATTTAATAATTTATTCGTGTTTGCATTATATAGTGACTAACGCCTTTAATAATTTTTATCTAATCTTGGCAACTTTAGAAGTAAATTGTTAACTTTTTACTATTCTAGTAACTTTAGATACAATTTTAATAAATTTTATAGGACATATATTCCATGTGCAAATTGAAAGTTTAACTGGAAATGAATATTCCGTTACCATGTGCCACTTGTAACGACAATAATGACAGAAAAAAGGGGACAATAAATTAATTAACCTGCAGTAGCTATAGGTGACACTTAAAATTATTAAACGTCCTCTTAAGCTGCAAAGTTGCCAGAAGAAAAAAGCAAGAAGAATAGGGCTCTTCGATATTCTTCGTTGGCATTTTTGTTCAACTTTTGCTTTTGATGGTAATTAATGTTCTGCGATTCTCTCCCAAGCATTTTATTGGGACGAGGACAACCATAAAATTTTTATTTTATTATTAATAATTTTCAATTAAATTTTTTCATAAGTCGAAAATTAGCTAAATTACTGGACATAATAGGCCTGGATTGGACTTACACTCGACTCCTACCTCGAAGAGAATAAACTTCTTCAAATTGTAACCTGATTCGACTTATCAAATATTTTTATTTTAAGCTCTTTTGCTTAGCTATATGTTTAAAATTTTATGTACAGTGTGGCCTTGGTGTATGTGGTGTGAAGGATTTGAGGGAAAAACATGATCAGGACGTTAAGGACAAGCATTTGCGACTCATCAGTACCGGAGATGCTGACATTGCAAAGGAAAATAAATCCTCCTCAGCTGCCTTCCGACATGGCTAAGAAGCTTGAAGACGAGTCTTCCATCGTTTACTTCCATAATAATATTGATGAAGTCGAGAAAAATTCCTTGTCTTTGTTGTCTTCTCTGGTTGTTAAAGAGTTCGAGGATAAATATTCTACAATTATCTTACACAAGAAAACGGATCGTGTGGAAGAAAAACATTAATTAATTCCCCTCTTGTATCTTCGGAAATTATAGTGGAATTTGAGAACAAGCATTCTTTCCTGTACTTGTGAGATCACGAAGGACCTGCTTATTCCGTCAAAATTTCATCGTTGTTTGCGTGTCTTCTAGGTTAATTGTGTGCCTGTTTTAATTTGTGCCCTTTTATTTTTCTTTAAGCTCTGTATCTATCTAATAATAAATGTATATTTGTATCATGGGTGATGGGGTTTTGTGCTAAATGTTGCCCAATAACATTTTCTTCAATTTCATCTTCCCAAAGTCCAAATACCAAGTTAAAGGTTTGTTTGTGTAACCCAAAATTATTATCTTGAATGGCTCGGAAAAAGCTTTTTCCTCTTGCTAGGCTTGGGTTGATTCAAAAATCCATTTGACTGATTGAATTAGATTTCGATTAACTCTGGACTTTATATCACGAAAGATTTGCATTAGTAAGAAATTCCTACACAGGAGCTTTTGCACAAAGGTTATTACAAGTAAATATCAACAAGTTAATGACTTCATAAGCAGGAAGGATGAACTAGTGTGATTGACAATAACCCTTCTTGAAATTTTTTTTTCCTTTTTTTTTTCTTTAAATTCTTTTTTTTTATTTATAAAATTTAAAACATATAAAAAAAGAAATAAAAGAACAAAATGAAAAAGAAAATGAAATTAAGGACCACAGAAAATGAAAATCATGGGATGGCCTAAAGTTTGATCTAAAAGCCAAAATCACATTGAAGCCTGAAATATATTTGAAATCCAGTGGACCAACCAATTTAAGACCCAAAACTTCGGATTACTGGTCTGCTTTATAAAAATTTGATTTGAAGTCGTAAACCCAATTTTAATCTCAAACTTGAATTGAGTTGTGTATGATTTAAATTAAATTATTTGAAAGGAAATTCAATTAATAATTAAGCAAGAACTAATTCAAATCATCTTGAATGGCATTTCAAAATTTTCAAATAAAATTTGGTGTCGAAAATGTTTTTGACCTTTTACTTTAATAATATAAAAAATACAAATAGTAAGATTTAATAGAGCAATTAATAAATCTCACAATAATAGAAAAGAAATTTCATGACAATTACCTGAATTGAACGTAAAATAGATCGAAATAATTAATCGATAATAAATGTTGTGTCACCTAATTTCTTCCTAGTGGTTTGACAAACTCTTATTTCACAACAAAGAAGTTTATAAAAATAATTTCTTGAAACAGGTACTTCCATTTAATAATTCACCATCCTGCAGTTGGCACGAATTTGTCCTTGGTACCCTGTCAAAGGCTTGATATTCCCCATCTTAATCATTGACTTCGCAAAATCTTTCCAAAAAACATCAGGGTATAAGCTGTAAGTCTTTACTAGATCATCAGTCGAGCCGCCACTGAAAAGAGCTTGATCTGAGATGAGCAACCCCATTTGCTTCACCAAGTTGTTGAAGTACGCAGTGTCAAAGTGTGCAGGTGTTGAGTCTAATGGAGCCAGGTTACTGTTTCCTCCATTGAGAGGACAGGTTGCTCTTCGTTCGTTTGCAAACGCAGGGTCGATGTTTGTGGCATTATAAATTCTATTTCTAAAGGTAAAACATTGTGCAAATCCAATGGTGTGGCCACCAGAGAGAGCTACAAGATCTCTTTCGTCCAAACCTTGATTCTTGAAGTTGTTGATTAATGCAGGGAGATCCATGAATGGGGCTGGAATGTCATTGTTTGCTTGGGTCCGACTAGCTGTGGTTGAATCTCTCCTCCCAAGTCGCACCTTCCATGATGGCCCTCCAAGCTGCATAG
>JBBYHK010000002.1:10569519-10579858 GCA_038382065.1 Adansonia grandidieri
AATACATTAACAAAGCAGTCGTGGAAGTGAAGACGAAGTAAAGAAGCACCCATGCGCCGCTCTTTATAAACTGCAGCTTCTACTACTCTTTTGATGGTGGGCAAAGCTTGGGGACAAATATTTTCATAGTAATACGGAGATAATGGGAAAGCAGTGGCTGCAAGAGTGGACAAGACAAAGATTTGAAGAAGGATTAAGCCACGAGAAGCCATTGAGAAAGTAAATTGAAATTTTGCTCTAGGGTTTTCTTCGCCTCTCAAGTTTTGTTCTTTTTGATATCTGTGACATTTTTTATGGTGTTGGTGTCGCTATTTATAGTGATAATCAAGTATAATTATTTTACAGTGATTATGTAATAATGTTGGACTGAGCCAATTCGACTGGTTCTTATTAGCAGTTAATTAGCCTTAGCCAGCACAAAAGCCCGTTCTTGCACGAAACAAAGGCGAAAAGGTCAATCTTTACTTTTAATTTAAGCTACGCGATGATCGCCAAATTAGTATTAATTCAACTTTTCGGAAATTTTCTTTTTTTAATACAGTTGATTAAAATTTGGACTCCAAATATAAAGTAAGATGGAAAAAAAAACTTTAAAAAACCTTCTTTTTTTTTTTTTTATATTATGCCTCAATATAAAAAAATGTGTATTATATAATTTTTTTACTTCATGTTATTTAATAATTTAGGTTGAAGCAGATGAGTTTTGATGTATAAAAATCAACTATGCAAGTCGATTAAATGTTGAAAATTATTTGGGAAAAGATATCGGTTTTTCTTTTTCTTTTTTAACCAAGTACATTTAGAAGTGGTAAAATGAATTCAAATAAAAAAATTTATCGGAAAAAATTCGAGTTCGAACTTGAACTGAACCTTACTTGATAAAAAAGTCAAAAGCCCAAACTTAAGAAAATCTAAATCCAAACCCAAATTTAATACTAAAAATTAAAATGAATGAAATTGCAATTAAATAATTTTTATAAAGCAAAAACTTTAATTACCCATTTTATTAATTTTTTAGCAATTTAATTAAACATTAAAAACTTTATTTATATTTTATATATGATGAAATAATAATTTATCAAATAATAAATCATATCATGAGCTTTGAAAATATTGTTATTGGGGTATATTATCTATTTATCACATTTACTTTAATTTAATTAGTCTTATTGAATATTGAGAGTTTATGTATTTTAGTAGTAAAATTTTAAATGCTTCTTTAAATATAATTCTCATTGTATTATTATTTTTTCAAATAATAATAATTAGAGTCTGATAATAATTTAACAAAATAATAATATAAATTAAAAAATATAAAAGCCATATTAGAAAATATCATATCAAAAATAAAAAAAATATGTTAGACCTAGAGTAGCAACTAGACATGTCCATGGGCCAGGCAGTGCAGCTCGCCCTACTTTGCAGGCTCAGCCAATTTGGGCCCGGGTAGAGGTTTAAGATTTTAAGTTATTGGTCCATCCAGCCCGAAATATTGTTTTTGAATAAAATAATATACTTTTATTTAATTTTAATGATAAACTATATAAAGATTAATGTAAAAGTAATTTCTTAATATTATAAATAATAATTTGGTACTAAATGAATGGGCTGAGCAGAGCCAAATTTAGCCGTGGGCTTAGAATCCAAAACTTTTCGGGCTGCAACTCGGCTTAGCCTTTGGCCACCTCTACTAGCACTAAAGTAGTATATAAGGGTAACAATAATATAATAAAAACAAAAAAAAAAAAAGCCCTTAAAAATTACTATATATTATCAAGCAACATCTATGCCAACCATGAGTAAACAAAAGTTAAAATGCAGAAAGCACTTTTAAAAAACTACATTTAATAATATTTAATGGTAAAGAGAAAAAGTGTATAATCTAAGAACATTAAATAATAAAAGAAAAAGATAAATCTTGGTCAATTCATAAAAAAATTAATTTACTTGTCATTTGTATGTACCATCCCAATGTTCAAAAAATTAAGCCTACAAATTAATATAAAAAAATATTATTATATATGAAACTTTTATTAATTTTTTATGATTGCAAAACTAATAATAAAACTATATTGTAAAGAATAAAATATATTGCTAAATAATATAAACAAAAAATAATTTTGCGCTTAGGATATTTTGTTTTAATATTTTATAAAAAAGAATCTTGTAAAGAATATAATAATACTATTAATAATTTATTTTTAATGATTTTATATATTAGTTTATTTGTATTTTGTTGTAAGAGAAATATTAATTATTTTAAAAATTTGAGTTTTCTATATCTTAATATATTATAATATAAATATAATCATATAATATGACTTGAAGATGTAAACGTGTTAAAATTTACATAAAACGAATTATTAACATATCAAAATTTATATAAATATATAATACTTTTAATACGACTATAAAATAAAAGATAACACAAATATGAACATGACGAGTAATGATATGTGATACAACGTTAAAAATTTTAAACGCAATATAATTATAGAACATAGACACAATTAAAAAATAATTAAAATGCAACATGAATATAAAAAAGTGTCAATTATTTTAAATATCAATATGATTAATTTGCAATGTATAATATGCAGTAATAAATTATTTAAAAAATAATTTTATATAATAAATTAATTATATATATAAATATAGATTTTAATAAATAAATATATTAACAAATATTATATTATAACAAAAATTTACTTGAAAATAATAATTTAATAATTTACTTTTTAAAATATTAAATTACATAAAAATAATTACAGTTAAAATAAAAAAAAGTGATGTAAAAAATATTTGATCCTGAACTCAAATAAAATCCGAATCCAAAAAAACAAAAATCAATCTGAACCCATTCAAACTTGTCCAATTACGACCTTTAAGCATACTTGAGACAATATCCTTGAAACATAAAAAAGAATTTCAAAAATATTGCATAATATATATGTATATATATAGATATATATTATAGTCTCTTATCTATTTTGACTCACTCAAAAATGGCTTATTGGAAACAAGAAATAACCATCAAATATTAATATAAGTAGGCAACATGAAGTGGAGCATAAATTTAGAGCTTAAATCATCAATTGATTCGCTAATGCATCATTTTTATAAATTAATATTTAAAATTTAAATTTGAATATTTACTATTCTTCATTTAAATTTGAATTACGATTTTTTTATTAAAAAAAATGTGCTGTCCAGCTCAATAATAATAGCACATAGTAATTTTTTTTTTTTTGTCGGATGCTAAATATTAAAGTCAAACATTATCATATGTAACAAATCAACATTTGCCCGAACCAAACCTCGCACAATAGATCAGAACAGAACAGGCCAGCAACAATAATTGGTTCCTTTCAAATTTATTACGTTGTTTACGTTTCATGATAGTATTTTTTTTTTTCTTCTCTTCCCTTTGTAAATACTTTTTCTTAGGCATTTCAGTGTTGAATTTATCAACAGTGTAACCATTCCTGTTTAATATTTAGAAATTAAGAATCAGTCAATTGTCAAATGTAAATAAATAAATAAATAAATTGAGTAGGCCAGCGTGCTGGATGTATTTTTATTTATTTATTTATTTTTTGCTTCTAATTCTTTGTCACCACATGTATCAAGCATATATAAACCCTTTATTTTTTAGTAATCAATGTTTAATTAACAGTCTCAAATACAATAAAGAAAATGACGATGCAATTTGGTTTAATAAAATAACATTAGGTATGATAATTATCAACACTAAAGTTAATTAACGATGTATAAGTTTAATTATTCTTACCTTTTTTTTTTCTTTTGCCACCTTCATCTAGATATTCGATTTCTTTAGTCAAAGCTTTCTCGAAGTCTTAAGAGTTAAAGAACAATGTAATAGATTTGACTTTATCTATTATTCCCAAACAATATTTACGATTATTTCAAATGGCAACCGTAAAATAATATTATAATTATGGTTTTATGATTTTAATTTCTTTTATTATTTGTATTTAAAGCTGATATTTATCTTAATTGAGCTCAAAAACATTCATTAAATCTATAAATATAACTAACGTGAAACACGACTGCAATTTGAATCCTTATTTACATCCTTGAGTTAGCATGCACCTGTCACTTGTGTAACTGGAAATTATCAATTAAAATGTTTTACTCAAGGGATTATTGATTTTTTTAAGCTTTTGGTGTAGAAATTGTTTTGTTCAAGATTATGATGTAGAAGCCATTGTGACAGACTTCACAGTTTGATGCATTATCTGCAACAAATTTACTATAAATCTTTGAGTTTGCCAATGATCGAAGTAACTTGCAAGGCTTTGAGTTCTAATTGTTCTTAAGGTTGTCGACAACTTTCATGTCTATTCAAAGGGTTTTTGAACAAGTAGTCTTTAATTCAAGGTAAGATCATTTTATAAACTTGAAATGAACAATTCTGGAAAGAAAGTTCTTTTTATAAACTTGAAATGAACAATTCTGAGTTTTTGAGTAAAACAAATCAAACAATTAAGATTTAATCAAATGATATCTTCCTTGTGGAAGACTACAAGATCTTATTTAAAGAAAAAAAGAACATCAAATGGTTTCTTGAAAAAATTTGACACTAAATGCATCAATTGCTTCATCAATTCAGTGGTTCACTCTCCTACAGTTGATACGAATTTGTCCTTGCTTTCCCGTCAAAGGCTTAATAGTTCCCATTTTAATCATAGACTTAGCAAAATCATGCCAGAAAACTTTAGGGTTGGAGCTATAGGTCTTAACAAGATCATCAGTTGAGCCACCATTGAAAAGAGCTTGATCTGAGATGAGCAGTCCTCTCTTCTCCACCAAGTTTTTGAAGTACGAAGTGTCGAAACGTGCTGGCGTGGGATCTAGAGGAGCGAGTATAGTGTTGCCTCCATCACGTGGGCAAGTTGCTCTACGCTCTTTAGCAAAGGCAGGATCTATATTTGTTGCATTGTAAATTCTATTCCTAAAGGTAAAACATTGTGCTAACCCAATGGTATGTCCTCCCGAGAGGACAACAAGATCTCTCTGGTTCAGACCTTGGTTCTTGAAATTGTTGATTAATGCAGGAAGGTCCATTAATGGAGATGGAAGGAGACTGTTTGCTAGAGTCCTGCTAGCTGTGGTTGAATCTCTTCTCCCTAGCCTCACCCTCCATGACGGGCCTCCCAGCTGCAACCACGACAAATTTTCATTAGAAAATCATAGTTTACACAATTGAATGGAGTGTTCAATCAGGATAATATGTCCTTACTGCAACAACAGAATCTCGAGCTGCGACAGCCAAGATATCGGCACAAGACAGCACAGGGCGTCCGCAAACTTTGTCAACTTCAGCCTTAATTTGGTCTATCACTTCGAATCCTCTAGCAGAATTATTATTGGCAGCTGCATTCTTTTCGCTATCAATGGTAGATGTAGAGTCCAGCAGAAGTGAACCATCACAACCCTGCATTAAAATGGCAAACACAAAGAGTTCAATCTTTGCAACTAAAAGAGAAAAAAAAAAAAACTACTGATAAGTTATTATTATAATGAAAAAATGTTGGGAAGTAAGTGAAATAGTACATTAACGAAGCAGTCATGGAAGTGCAATCGAAGTAAAGAAGCACCCATGCGACGCTCACGGTGGACAGCAGCCTGAACTATTTTCTTGATGGCCGGCAAAGCTTGGGGACAAACATTGTCATAGAATTTGGGAGATAAGGACAAAACCGTCGTTGCAAGAGCTAGCCAGACAAAGGTATGAAGAAGAAACTTGGCGCCCGAAGCCATGACTAATAATGATTAGGTTGAATTTGCTCTGAATGTTAATTGCTTTCTGAGTTTGTGAGTTTTGAGGATGATTGGGGTGCTGATGCCTGAAGGGATTTATAGCTCGCGGTGGTGATGATTTGAGCAAGTCTTTGTTTCGATTACGACTTAGCCAATCATTGGACTGATTCTCGAGGCTTTTATTTCGTCAGCTTAATTTATGGATTTGGCAATTCAAGCAAGCAACCGGCCGGGGGAGAATTCTTACCCTTATTTCTTTATTATTTTGGGTAAAGTTAAGGATTTGAATTCATCAAAAGTAAGAATAAAAGCTTATAGCTACTGTTCAAGTTCAAATATAAAAGATGCTATCAATCCGTAAGTCTTAATTTACACTAGAGGTAAGGACAAACACTATATGTGGTTTGTGTAAGTAGGATTACGATACTATAAAATTAGTACAGACAGGTTTTGATGAATTGTTCATAGGTTGGATCGTAGCTTGAAAAAAATTTAAAATTTAAGTCTAAACTTGAATTTAGTTTAACCTAGTTTGACGATCTAAATTTAACATTCATATATATTAAAATATTAAAAAATATATTTATATTTATATTTATATATTTTATGATTAAATTTAAATAAAATATTATTTTTATTTTTAAATAATGATTCGAACAGGGTCGGTCTAGCTTGGATCACAAATTATCATTTTCAGGCCCACATTAAGCATAATGGGCCGAACAGATTACTTGACTCTTGAACCGGTCTAGCCTTGATTGTGTAAGGAAATTACAACCTATCACAGGATCAACTAGGATTTGAATGGTGATTTTAGGGCATATGTTACCCGAATCTAATTGTAAATTATAGTTTTTTTTTTTACATCATATTTAGTTATATATTTTTTTAATTATAAATTATATATTGTTAATGAATACTTAATTCATTCATTAAATGTTCTAATTATGATTTTTTAACTAAATTTTTATGAGTTAAATTTAGTTTATTAATTTTGTGTCTTATTAATAATATTCTTAAATTTTTATTTTAAATTTATTTTGGGTTCAGGTCCGTTCACAATGTATAGTAGGTAATCATCTTATTTATGATTTAATGTGTCGGTTCAAAATTTTATTAATGATATCATTAATCAAATTCAAGTACGGTTCAAGTATTAATTATTAATTCTTAATCAAGTTCGAGTAGCTGAATTTTGAGTTTGACATCAAATTTGAATACTTCAAGATTAGCGGTATCTTAAAAGTTATTTTTTTAAAGTTTATTAAATTTTAATTTTTAAATATATTATTAATATAAAATATAATACGAAGGAATCAAACAATTTATAGACCATAGAAGACTCAAGACCTCTTATTCAAGAACAAATACAAAAGTCTACATACGATTAACATGAACAAAAGAAAGAAAAAAAATGACAAATTGGAGATGGACAGCAGCTTCATTAGTACACCTTCCTGCAGTTAACACCAATTTGTCCTTGCTTTCCGGTCAAAGGCTTAATATTCCCCAACTTGATCATAGACTTGGCTAAGTCATCCCAGATAGCTTCAGTGTTCAAGCCGTAAGTCTTTACAAGTTTATCAGTTGAGCCACCATCGAAAAGTTCTTGATCTGCCGTAAGCAGTCCCCCTTGCTTCACTATGAAGTGTCAAACCGTGCGGGCAAAATTTACAATTATAATAACAAAATTTACTAAGTGTATTATTAATTATTTATTATTATGTTATTTTATTACTGATTTATTATCATGTGATTCATCATTTATTAAGATGTTATTAATAATTGAGTATTATATTATCATTCATTTACTCATATATTATCAACATTTTTCTACTTATTATTATCATTTATTATTATGTTATTGTTTATATACTATTATGTTATGAATCTTTTACTATTATTATATACATGATCTACTAATTATTTAAAATTTTCATAAATAATTTTATTTAATAAAATTTTCACTTTAAAATTAATTAACTTATTACCGTAAATTATTACTATACATGAATTTACTAAAATATTATACAATTTAATAATTTTTTAATAACTGTAGCATGCAAAATTAATAATATAATATCTTATCCTTTTCATAACTTCTATCCACAATTTTAAAATCTCTTAACGTAATTTTAGAAACAATTCTATAGAAATTCATCTAAATGAATTCCAGATAGCTCAACAAAAGAAAGGAGGAAAAGTCAAAAGTCATACAAGATGGGAGCCAGCTCTCTCATGCCATGTCAAAGTGAACTTTGATGGTGAACTAGAAACCCAAGGAGCAAAAGGTGGGATAGGCGTGTTGATTCAGGAGGAAGAAAGAGTCATTCTGGACGCCCTAGCAGCCAATGTACAAGATGTTTCAGAACCAATGATGGTGGAGGCGTATGCAGCAATACGAGCGCTGGACTTCGCAGCAGACCTGAGTTTTCACCATAACCAATAAGAAGGGGATTCAGTTGGGATTATCAGTCAGATTACAAGGAAAGAATGGGACTTATCGGAGATTGGACACATAATCGAGGAAGCAAAACACAAGGTGGGGACGTTCTCTACAGCAGTCATTCGCCATGCAAATAAGGAGGAAAACAAAGCAGCTCACAATCTTCCTAGGTCAGCGATTAGTCTGCAAAATGAAACAATATGGATATAGGAATGCCTAGCCATTATTGCATCAATTGTCCAAAATGAATGCATTGTGTCCAATTGAGGTAATAAAATGATTATTATTTCTATGCTCTATAAAAATTCATCAATTTATAAGGTTATTAAAACATAAGATACTTAATTATTGAAAAAATAATAGTTTTATAACTTTTTCAATACTTTAATCTATAAATTATTTTTGATAATTGATTTATTATACATTTATACACTATTAGAGTATATAATAGTATTAAAATAATTAACCTATAACTAACCTCAAAAATATTATACATCCTCAAAACATTTATATACTATTAGAGTATACTGTCAATAACTTTCATGAATAACATCTGACAAATTAATAGCTTAGGTTATTAAAATAGTAGATAAAACTTTATGAAATATTCAATAGTTTTACAATTTTTTCAACAACCTTAGTTTGCAATATCAATAATCTTAAATTATTTCATATTCGTCATAACATTTATCTATTTTGAGTAACCTTGCATGGTTTTTTATAAAAATCGTCTAAAAAATAGTCAATTAGAGCTATTAAAAATATTAGATATTTAATTACTAAAATAACAGATACTTTTATAACTTTTCAATAACCTTAATTTAGAAAATTAATAACCTCACAATACATAATTATTTTTGTAGCCTTTATTTTTTATCTAGTAATCATCAATGTACTTTATCAATTTTTTTATAAAAAGCTTGAGCAAATTGAATAAAAGGTTACTATAAAATAATAATAAAAGTTATATTATATTGATTTATAGTTTATTCAATAATTTTAGATTGCGCAATTAATAGCCTAAAAAAGTTTTCTTTTTTAGTAACATTTATCTTATATTTAATAGTCTCAAACATGTATAAAATTATATAAAAATTGAGAAAGTTAAATCTAATGAAAACTATACTTATTCAATAATGCATAAAAATTATGGTTACCATATTTCTTAATACTAAGAACAAGTGCAAGATCCTTTTTAATTACGATAAATAAATTTATATTCTTCAATATTAATATTTCTACAAACTATTAACTTTGTTCTTATAAAGATATCTTATACATGATATTTCAAAAGAAGACAGAAGAAATAATAACAGAATAAAATTAATCAGCTCGAGTTTACTATGAATACATATGATAGAAATAACAAAAAGAACATATTGAAAACTGAGGAATAAATAATAAAATATATACGTACGCCTTTATATAATAATATATATGGTTTAAATCTAAAAGTAAGTGTTAATAAAAAGTAAGTCTTTGATATAGGAAATTGAAAAATAGATCACTCTTAGATTTTCTGTACTTGAGTGAAATCATATGATAAAAATAGAGTTTAGTAGCAATTCAAACTTATATGAGAAATTATGTTTCATAAAACTAAATTTCTTTCAAGTATTGTTAGTGAAAAATGAAATTGTACCAAGAAATTATATGATTTACTGCTAAAGATATCAATCATTGTTATCATCCTATGTATACATATGTACATGCATCATAAAAATCAACTGCATAATATATGATAATACATATATTGTTCTTTAAAATTTTTCATAGCTTGATTTCTATAAACGTTAATTTTTAATCAGTTTAAATAAATAAAACAGATATAAGTTTAAAGACTTATGAGTTCTTTGTAGCAATTAAAAAGAGATAAGAATAAATTATGATTCTTTTTTTTTATAAATTAACCTATACCTATAATTAATTTAACTTGTGAGTCATAAAAAGAAAAGGTTTAATATATAGCTGAATTTTGACAAAGCAAAAAGGCATACACAATCAATGAATTCATTGTTATAACTTTGTCTGAAGATATCATGCTTTAGTGTTAATCACACATATAAATTTTTTTTTACCCAATATATATTTAATATATTTTGCTAAGTA
>JBBYHK010000003.1:3100-39472 GCA_038382065.1 Adansonia grandidieri
AATACATTAACAAAGCAGTCGTGGAAGTGAAGACGAAGTAAAGAAGCACCCATGCGCCGCTCTTTATAAACTGCAGCCTCCACTACTCTTTTGATGGTGGGCAAGGCTTGGGGACAAATATTTTCATAGTAATACGGAGATAACGGGAAAGCTGAGGTTGCCAGAGTCGACAAGACAAAGATTTGAAGAAGGATTAAAGCACGAGAAGCCATCGAGAAAGTAAATTGAAATTTTGCTCTTGAGTTTTCTTCGCCTCCCAAGTTTTGATCTTTTTGATATCTCTGACATTTTTTATGGTGTTTAGTATCGCTATTTATAGTGATAATCAATTATAATTATTTTACAATGATTATGCAATAATGTTGGACTTAGCCAATTCGACTGGTTCTTATTAGCAGTTGATCAGCCTTAACCAGCTTAAATATATAATTAATCTATTGCTCCTTCTTCCACGAAACAAAGGCGAAAAAGTCTCATCTTTACTTCTAACTTAAGCTACACGATGATTGCCCAAATTAGTATTAATGCAACTTTTTGGAAAATTTCTTTTTGCTTGAGCTGATTAAAATTTAGATTCCAAATATAAAATAAGATGGAAAAAAAATTTCAAAATTCCTTTTTTTATATTGTGCCTCAATATACAAAGATATGTATTTTATAATTTTTTACTCCATGTTATTTAATAATTTAGGTTGAAGAATGAGTTTTGACGTATAAAAATCAACTACATAGTTGATTAAATATTGAATATTATTTGGGAAAAGATATCGGTTTTACTTTGTTTTTTTAATCAAGTATGCTTGGGGCAATATCCTTGAAACATAAAAAGAATCTCAAAATTGATTACCTAATATATATATATATATATATATATATACATATATTAGAAGGAATTTCAAAAATGATTACATAATATATATTATTTACATTATCTATTGTGACGTAGTCAAAGAATGCCCTACTGAAAACAAGGAATCACCATCCAAATATTAATATAAGTGGGCAACATTTAGTGCAGCATAAGTTTAAACCTTAACTCATCAATTGATTTATTCGTACCATCAATTTTAAAAATTAATATTTAAATTTTAAATTTTAATATTTATAATTTTTTATTTAATTTTAGATTAAAAGAATTAAGCGCAGTCCAGCTCAATAATAATAGTAAAAAGTAAGTATTTTCCTTTTTGTCGGAAGCTAGATTTTAAAAGTCAAACATTATCATATGATTTAAATCAACATTTGCCCGAATCGAACCTCGTGGAATAGATCAGAATAGAACAGAACAGGCCACCAACAATAATTGGTTCCTTTCAAATTTATTACGTTGGTTACGTTTCAAGATAGTAATTTTTTTTTGTCATCTTCCCTTTGAAAATAGTTGTTCAGAGGCATTTCAGTGTTGAACTTATCAACAGTGTAACCATTCCTCTTTAATATTTAGAAATTAAGAATCAGTCAATTGTCAAATGAAAAATTAATTAATTAATTAATTAAGAATAGGCAAGCCTGCTGGTTGTATTTTTTTTTTTTCATTACGAAATTACAAATCACTAATCACGTTTTTGCCCCTAATTCTTTTTCACAACATGCAGCAAGCATGGACTCTTTATTTCAGTAATCAATAAATAATTTATAATATTTTAAATATATATTAAAAAAGATGCTGTAACATGGTTTAATAAAATATTTCTTTAGCAAAGAAGACTAGAGTGAAATGTTACGGATGTTGAAATTCAAATTTTAAAATTATTGAATATTAATTACATATATAAATTAATTGGGCTAAACTTAAGTTCAAAAATTAAATATCAGAACTAAAATTAATTAAAGATGTATAGCAAGTTTAATTATTCGTAACTTTTTTTTCCACCTTTATCTGGGACTCAAATTTCTCTAGTCAATGCTTTCTAGAGGTAAGCATTCAAGAACAACGTAATAGACTTGGCTTTTTCTGATACTCCCAAAAAATTTTTATGTCCATTTTAAAAGTGATACTAGACGTTATAACTATTATTTTGCAGGTATTGGTTTTTCCTGCTATGGATGTTCAAGATTGATATCCATCATAATTGATCATGCATGTAAAAGATATTAAATCTTTTAAAGATAAAAAATATAGTTACTGTTATCTCTTTGTATTAATGAAATTTGGTTTCTTACCGGTGGAAACATTCATTAAGTCTATAAGCATAATAAAAGTGACACACGATTGTAATTTGAATCCCTATTTACATCCTTGAGTTAGCATGCACCATCACTTGTGTAGATGGAAATTAACAATTAAAATGTTTTATTCAAGGGATTATTGATTTCTCTTAGCTTTTGGTGTAGAAATTGTTTTGCTCGAGATTATTGTGTAGTAGCCATTGGGACAGAATTCACAGTTTGCAGCGTTATTATCAACAAATTTGCTTATATTTTTGAGTTTGCTAAAGAAGCAACTTAACGTTTTTGACAACTTTCATGTATATTCAAAGGGTTTTTGAGCAATCTGTCTTTATTTCAAGGTAAGATCATTTGAGAAGACCTGGTAAAAGAAAGTTCTTTTTATAAACTTGAAATGAACAATTCTGGGTTTTTAAGTGCAGCAAATGAACACATCAAACAATTAAGGTTTAATGAAGATATCTTCCTTGAGGAAGACTTACAATGTCCTATTTTAAAGAAGAAAAAGAATATCAAATGATTTCTTGAAAAAATTTGACCCTATAAGCATCAATTGCTTCAGCAGTTCAGTAGTTCACCCTCCTACAATTGATACGAATTTGTCCTTGCTTTCCCGTCAAAGGTTTAATATTTCCCATTTTAATCATAGACTTAGCAAAATCATGCCAGAAAACTTTAGGGTTGGAGCTATAGGTCTTAACAAGATCGTCTGTTGGCCCACCATTGAAAAGGGCTTGATCTGAGATGAGCAGTCCTCTCTTCTCCACCAGGTTTTTGAAGTACGAAGTGTCGAAACGTGCTGGCGTGGGATCTAGAGGAGCGAGGATATTGTTGCCTCCATCACGTGGGCAAGTTGCTCTACGTTCTTTTGCAAAGGCAGGATCGATATTTGTTGCATTGTAAACTCTATTCCTAAAGGTAAAACATTGTGCTAACCCAATGGTATGTCCTCCCGAGAGGGCCACAAGATCTCTCTGGTTCAGACCTTGGCTCTTGAAATTGTTGATCAATGCAGGAAGGTCCATTAATGGAGATGGAAGGAAACTGTTTGCTAGAGTCCTGCTAGCTGTGGTTGAATCTCTTCTCCCTAACCTCACCCTCCATGACGGCCCTCCCAGCTGCAACCATGACAAATTTTCATTAGAAAATCATTGTTTACACGATTGAATGGAGTGTTCAATTAGGATAATAAGTCCTTACTGCAACTACAGAATCTCGAGCTGCGACAGCCAAGATATCGGCACAAGACACCACAGGGCGTCCGCAAACTTTGTCAACTTCAGCCTTAATTTGGTCGATCACTTCGAATCCTCTTGCAGAATTATTATTTGCAGCTGCATTCTTTTCGCTATCAATGGTAGATGTAGAGTCCAGCAGAAGTGAACCATCACAACCCTGCATTAAAATGGCGAACACAAAGAGTTCAATCTTTGCAACTTAAAGAAGAAAAAAAACTACGGATAAGTTATTATTATAATGAAAAAATGTTGGGAAGCAAGTAAAATAGTACATTAACGAAGCAGTCATGGAAGTGCAATCGAAGTAAAGAAGCACCCATGCGCCGCTCACGGTGGACAGCAGCCTGAACTATTTTCTTGATGGCCGGCAAAGCTTGGGGACAAACATTGTCATAGAATCTGGGAGATAAGGACAAAACAGTCGTTGCAAGAGCTAGCCAGACAAAGGTATGAAGAAGAAATTTGGTGCCCGAAGCCATGAGGAGTAATAATTAAGTTGAATTATACTCTGAATATTAATCTGCTTTCTGAGTTTTTGAGTTTTGAGGATGATTGGGGGTGCTGAAGCCGGAAGGGTTTTTATAGCTAGCGGGGGAAGTGATTTGAGCAGGTCTTTATTTAGATTACGACTTAGCCAATCATTGGACTGGTTCTCAAGGCTTTTATTTATAAGCTCAAGTTATGGACTTGGCCATTCAAGCAAGCAACCGGCCGGGTGGCATAGGGGTTCTTTATTATTATGGGTAAAGTTCACGATTTGAATTCATCAAAGTAAGAATAAATGCTAATAGCTACTGTTCAAACCCAAATAGAAAACATGCCATTAATCCATAAGTCCTAATTTATATTAGAGCTAAGGAACAACACTATACTTGATTTGATTAAGTAGGATTACGTTCCTATAAAATTGGGTTTGATAGGGCTTAATGATCCGTTTATGGGTTGATTCGTAATTAAAAAAATTTTAAAATTTAAATCTAAATTCAAACTTAATCCGGTCTAGTTGGACGGCTTGAATTCATTGTTCAAAAATGGTAAAATGTCAAAAAAAATTTATATTAATTTTTTATATATTTTATAATTAAATTTAAATAAAAATATTATTTAATTTTTAAATAGTGATCCAAATCGAGTTACGCTAACTTAGATCACAAGTTATCATTCTCTCTGTCATAAGAACAAATAAGGTTTCGATGGCAATTTTAGGGCATTTATTTCTGAAATCTAATTGAAAATTATATTTTTTATCTTATATTTAGTTATAATATATTTTTAATCATAAATAATTTATATTAATGAATCTTTAACTTAATTAATTCATTGTGTTCTAATTATGGTTTTTTACTTAATTTTTTTATGAGTTTACTTTATTAATTTTTGTTTCTATTAATAATATGCGTAAATTCTAGTCACATTTTATAGTGGGTAATCATATTATTTATGATTTAATGTGTCCCGTTCATATATATATATATATATATATATTTTACAGATACCATCAATCAAATCCAAGTACTGTTCAAGTATTAATTACCAATGTTTAACCATGTTCAAGTATGAATAGCTGAACTTTGAATTGACTGCAAATTTGAATACCTCAAAGTTAGCGGTATTCTAAAGTTTTTGTTTTTTAAGTTTATTTAATTTTAATTTTTAAATATATTATTAATATAAAATATAATATGAAGGAATCAAACAGTTTATAAAGGTCCATAGGAGACTTAAGACCCCTTATTCAAGAACAAATACAAAAGTCTACATACGATTAACTTAAACAAAAGAAAGAACAAAATACATAAGACAAATTGGAGTTGGACAGCAGATTCATTAGTTCACCTTCCTGCAATTAACACGAATTTGTCCTTGCTTTCCCGTCAAAGGCTTAATATTCCCCATCTTAATCGTAGACGTAGTAAAATCATGCCAAAAAGCTTAAGGATTCAAGCTATAAGTTTTTACAAATTTATCAGTTGAGTCACCATTGAAAAGTGCTTGATCTGAGATGGGTATTTCCCTTTACTTCACCAAGCTTTTGAAGTACGAAGTGTCGAACCGTGCTGGCGTTGGTTCAAGAGGAGCGAGATTAGTGTTGCCTCTAGTGCCTAGGCAAGTTGCTCTACGTTCATTGGCAAAGGCAGGATCAATATTTGTTGCATTGTAGATTCTGTTCCTAAATAGAAAACATTGTGACAAACCAGTGGTGTGGCCGCTTGAGAGAGACACAAAACCCTTTTGTTTCAAGCCCTGGTTCTTGAAGTTGTTGATCGGTGCAGGGAGGTCCATAGATGCAGATGGAAATACATTATCAGCTGGGTCCTGATAGCTGTGGTTGAATCTCTCCTGCCTAAACGAACATCCCATGACGGGCCTCCTAGCTGCAATCATAGCAGTTTTCATTACAAATATGTCATTTAATTCAGGTGACAAACTTCTTATAATGAAAACGAATTCGATACCGCAACTAAAGAATCTCGAGCTGCAACAGCCAATATATCTACACAAGAAACCACGGGACGTCCACAAACTGTATCCACTTACGCTTTAATTTGGTCTACCATTTCAAATCCCCCCACGGAATTCAGATTGCCACGATTTTTCTCACTTTCGAAAGTAGCTATAGAATCTAGAAGCAGTGATCCATCGCAACCCTGCAATAAAAGCAGTGAGAGAGCATAAAATTCAACATAAATGCATGAAACTTGGAAAAGAAAATTTAATAACAAAGACAGTATAATAACTTTTTTTAAATGAATCTACGTACATTAACGAAGCAAACATGGAAATGCAGACGTAGTAAAGAAGCTCCCAGGCCTCCACTATTTTCTTGATGGCTGGCAAGGCTTGAGGACAAACATTGTCATAGAAATGGGGAGATAATGAAAAAGCCGTTTTTGGTAGAACCTACCAGACAAATGCATGAAGAAGTGAGTTTGCGAGTGAAGCCATGAGGAGTAAACTTGAATAAAATTGCCTTTGAATTTTCTTAATTTGAGTTTGAGACTTGTGTGAGTTTCTGCCATTTTGATTATATATATATCGAACATGGGAAATGAGTTTACTTGGATTTGGTGTTATTGGACTGTGCCACTTAAACTGGTTCTCTTTAGGGAACGAGGTCGAAATTTGAGAAACATTGGTTCCAATTTGAGCGGTGAGAGGCTGCTGGCTGCGCCTTGTCTGCATATTTGATGGTATCGCTCCTTCATTTCTTTTATACAAATACTAAAGATTTTGATTAAGAAATTCTTGCTACAATATTCCTTTCTGTCAGCCACCCGTCATCAATGGATATTATATTTAAAATGATTTTGATATTAAAAAAAAATAAGGTCAGCCCAAGATTTTATCCACTATGATTATTTTAAAAGGATTTTGACTATTAATAAAAGGTTTGATTTTTTAAAAAAATATATTTATTATACCATACTTACTTTAAAAAAAATACAGTATTACTCAACTTGAATTTCAACGTCTAAAAAGACATGCTAAAATAGAGCCTGAATTAATAGATTAATTTGTTAATTTTAGCCAAAAAGATTGAATTTCCTTGGCCTTGAAGGAGGACCAAGTAAATCACTCAGCAATTTGGGGGAAAAAAAAAAACTGTTTCAATCCATGCATATTCCTCCTAATCATAAGAATATTTCAAATAGTTCATTAGCAATAAAAATAATAATTTAAGGAAAAAAATGATTAGCGTTGGAAAAGCTTGGCCCAAATGATGACAAGATGACCCAATAATTCTTGAGCCTCTCTGGGTTATTTCTAACCCTTTGGTTAGTGGAATCTTATTTGGTGACGAAGTAATTATTGTAGTGAAAAGGTGAGCTTTGCCTGGTAATATGTGTGGACCTAATTATTCCGGTGTTAAATGAGTTTCTTTCAATTTAATAATTTCATTGGTTGAATTTTTAGTTTATACCCTTAATCTTGAATTTGAAAAAAAAAAAAAAAGGGAAAACTAAGGCAAGTAAAAGTAGAAACAAACATTGATTTGCAATAAAATTGCCAAATATTACACACCGAAAAATCACAACAGCATTCAATTATGTATTTAGAATTTATATTTGATATACAATATGAACTAAATGATGTTACCCTTATGAAATATAAAAATTATCTGTATTTATTTTTAAAATTTTTTAATAAGATAATATATTTTCTAACAGTATATAAATATATATTGATAGTACATCTACTATAAACTCATTTATTTATTCCAATTAATATAATGTTTCAAAAACCACAATAAAAGAGGTAAAAGACTCAATTCACTTTCCTACAATTCTTCCTGATTTGGCCGTGTTTTCCGGTGAGTAGCCTAAGATTTCCCATCTTTATCATTGCTTTGGCAAAATCTTTCTTAAAAGATCCCGAGTTGGAGCTATAAGCTTTAACCAGAGAATCTGTCGAGCCCCCACTTGAAATATGCATTGTCAAATGATGTCGGACTTGTCGTGTCCATTGGGGCAAGGTTGTCGTCTCCCCCGGTGCTTGGACATTCTGCTCTTAGCGTGGCTGCAAAGGAAGGGTCAATCGTAGTTTCATTGTAGATTCTTGGTCGGAAGCTCGAGCACTTAGCTTTCCCGATGGTGTGAGATCCTGAAGAAATTAATCGACTAAATAACATAATTTCCTTGATGTTAGCCTCTACTTATCTATATTGCTTGAATTCGAGTGTAATTATCGAATACAATTACGCATTCAATACAGATATATTTAATATTTTTTATTTTTTTCTTTTATTTCAAAGATTTTTGAAAGATTATATCTTATACTAATGTTCAAAAATGTATTAGAGATAGATATTTCAAAAAATTAAAAAATCAGAGCAATGCAGGTATTTATAACTTTTCTGATTGATTTGATGGTTAATGGTAAGGAAATTAAGTTGCTAATAGCCTAACATACCTGAGAGGGCAACCATTTCTTTAGCAGTGAAACCTTTCTTTGAAAAAGCTCTGATGAGGCCACTAAGATTCAAACTTGGAGGAGGAAGGTTTTTTATGGCAGCATTGTAATTTGCAGTGGTTGAATCTCTTCTACCCAAAAGAACTGTCCAGCTAGTCCCTCCGAGCTGAAACAAAGTCAAACTCATAAGTACCATTGATAGTGATATACTTTGATTTAAAACTCCGGTTGCGAACTTAAATAATGGATATGTTGTTGTAGTCGACTATAAAAAATATCAACGGCGGAAAAAATTAAAATCATAAAATAATAACCGTAATATTGTATTAACAACGAAAGATAGTTCTTCTCCTAAGCAAATTGACTAGCCCACGTTGGTACGAAATGATGATTAAGGAGGAGTATTTTCACTTACAGCAACAACAGAGTCACGAGCAGCAACTGCAACAATATCAGCACAAGAAACAACACCAGGGCACAAATTCTCCAACTTGGCCTTGATGGAATCAATTACTTCATATCCCCTCGCCGAGTTGTTGTTTGGAGGAGCTGTTTTTTCTCCCGTGAAATTTGCTGTATCATCCAACAATATGGATGCATCACATCCCTGCTTCATGACAACTTAACCAGTGTGATTATGAAGAAATTATTAACAAAACAATCAATCAGATACTTTTTTAATGTCTCCTACGAAGGTAGCATATACTTTGGTTTACCATTTTTGCTTGTTTTTCAGGTTTTTTTTTTTTTTTTAATTATATTTTGTACTTTTGTATTGGTAAAAAATGACCAAATTCCAGCTTAGAAATTTATTACAAGCATGCAAATGGAACTCATGAACAAAAAAAAAAAAAGTACGGAAAGATGAAGCCAAAGAAAAACACTTGCCTTGACAAAGCAATCGTGGAAATGAAGACGAAGCAAGGAAGCCCCCATGCGAGCTTCTTTCGACACAGCAGATTTAACCACTGATTTAACGGTGGCAAGTGCCTTCGGGCACGTTTTTGCATAAAATTTAGAGGACAAATGGGCAGAGGCCACATTAATATTAAGTACTAAAAACAATCCAAAGAGGAACTTGAACTTGTTAGAAGGGGAAGAACATTTGGAAGCCATGGATAACAAATTGAGGAAGTTTTATCAAAGCAAGGCTTCAAGTTTAGAGCTGGTTAGTGGTGATACAGGATGTATAGGCTTTTCTGTATTTATAGAGAGCTCTGCTTTGGAGGCTTCCGCTCTTTTGCATTTCTGCAATCATATAAAAGTCAATGGAAAAAAATAAGAAATTAAAGAAATTAAAAAAAAAAAATTGATAGTAGTTAGTAGTTGAATATAGAGGTAAGAGATGAATTATTTTTAAAGTTAATTGATGGCAAATTTTGAGTATTAGATGTGGTTGAAAGCAAAGTTGCCGAATATCATGTTTACCTTATTATTATTACATGAATCAAGTTTTGGATTCAATTGTAATTGATATTTATGCAAAAGGTGGCATTGACTAAGTCCTGCTGGTCACTATTATAATCCATGTGAAGCAATCAAAAACAGTTAAAAAAACATGAAACAAAGAATGCTTTGTCCCTAATGTAAAACAAGAATCATAAAAATGACAATTAAATTTAAAATTTTTTGGATTTGAAGTACATAATTCCTAATTTAGAAAGCATACATAATTCCTAATTATTATGCATAAGATAAACACTATATCCTACAATTAAATTGATTTAATTTGATCTTTCTTATTGGAATGACCAATTTAATTATATCTTTTTCTTTAATTTAAAACGTCCATCAATTATCCAAATGAACAATTAAGATTACTTTATTATTAAGAATAAATACCAATTTATTATTAAATAAGTTAAATGATCATTATGTCAATTGATTTAAAATAATAACTGACTATTAATCATAACTAATAATTAAAATTAACTATAAATTATCTGTAAAATTAAATGATCATTCTGGCAATTGTATATATTAACTTTAAATTTTAGTTATGATTTTATGAAAATTCTGGCAATTTTATATTTTACAGATAATTAAAATTAATAAATGTATTAACTTGTAAGGTTCGTTTCGTGTTCAAATTTATAATTTTTGTCTTAATTTTACTATAAAATTAAATTTTATGAAAATAAAAAGGTTAATATAAACATTAAATTTGTTATCTTCTACCAAATAAATTCATTTACATTTTAAGATAAATGATAAATTAAAACTCCGAAAATAAAATAAAATAATTTAATTTAAGGACATCTATAACTATTTTCATCTATTCAAAAGATTATTTAGATTTGTACTTTTATATGTACTACTTTTTAAGGTCACGTGAGGTACATGTGATTTTAGACTTTCAATTTTTAATTTATTAAATAATATATTTTTTTATATAAATAATAAATTAATTAATAATAATTTAAAGAATAACTTTGCGCCAAAAACCTCTATAATGAATTCTTTTTAAAACTATTAAATTTACAATATGTAGACCAAAATAAATCTAATAAAAATAAAAAGTAAAAGACAACATTAAAAAAAAAGAACAAAGAACCAAAGAGCCAAAAATCTTTGTCGTGAAAGAAAATCGTTTAAACTATTTAATTTGCAATATTCAAAATTTGTCTGAAAATAAAATAAAAATGTTATGACATTTAATGCAGAAACTAAATCCATTATATGAGAAAAATAAGAAGAAAGAAATTGTATTCAAAAATAAAAAAAATAATGGTTAATAAAGTATTACTTAATATTTAAAGTTTTGCGAAAATAACAATTAAAACATTTATTTTATGGTGAGAGTCTTAGTTTTAATTAGTATTTAACTATATTACTTATTAAATGATAATTACTCTAAGACTATAAGTATTGACCTAATATATATATATATATATATATTAATCAATAATTAAATTTAAACAAAGAATAATATCATTATCTTATTTTAATTGAATATTTATATAGAAATTTTAAAATATATTCTTAATCTTATAATAAATAATATAATAATAAAATATTATTCCAATGGTTATCAAGTAATATTAAACTTTTTACATATAAATAAGATCATTATTATTAATAATAAAACATTTATGATGGCAATTTAGAAATAGAGTAAATAATAATAATTATTTTCGTTAGCTTAAAAGATTTTTCATATTTGTACTTATATATATTATAAATATATATTATAGATTACTTAAATTTATATTGTATAATAATTATTACATATTTTTATATATTAGAAATTAATTTATGCATCCTCTAAAAAAGGAGATACTAATAATTTATATCTATTTGGCTTCGTGGATCATATTTGTTTAGAGATTTTAAAATTTATATTTATTTATGAACTTGATTTAAAGTGTTAGACATAAATCTAATGAAGAACGGTGACTGGGAAAAGGAAAGCCAACGTAATTAATTGTTGCGTGTATTTTCAGTTTTTATATCTCCAAATTTAATTTAACTAAATTAAATTTAAAACTAATTAAATTCAAAAATTAACTCAATTGATTCATATCGTTATTCTTAACGGATCATATTTCATAAGTTTAAAGATCGAATCTTAATGTCTATACATTTTCCTTACAAAGTCACCTTTGTGCAAAAATAAATAAATGAATAAATAAAACCGACTATTTCATTCCTTTGGTTCCACTAAAGTTTAATTTCTAATTGGGATAAACTTCATATCTTTTATGTATTTATTTAACTTTAGACTAGAATTTATTATACCCACCCATGTGAGTGAAAAAAATAATTTTTTAAAAAAATTATTTTGTTTAAAAAATAATAAATTAAAAAACTAAAAGAGGTAGTTTATTTTAAGTAAGTTGTTATTTTTTAAAATTAAAAGATATATTTAAAAAAGAAATTTTTAGTAATTATTTTTTAAGATAAAAAGACTTAAAGATTCTTATTTTTATTTTATATTTATAATTTAAATTTGGTTCTTTTGGTCATTTCTGAACTGTGTCAGTGTCACTTTATTTAGTGACATCAAGCTCAATCAAAAGCTTTATCTATAATATATAGATATGAAAATTGAAATTAAATTATGGAGTGATCATATTTATTATTTATTAGGTAAATGAAAAGTTCCATGTATATGTTATGAATTCTAAATTGTTGGCAATATGATTAAGATATATATTTTTTTTAAATTTGCTTCAGTCTAATCCATTTAAAGGATTTTTTCTCAAAAATAAACTCAATACTTTTAAATCTAAACCTAAAGTAATAGGTTTCAAACTAAAAAAAAAAAAGAAAAAAAAAACCTCTTCCATCCCTCCACATAAGTGAAATAACCCCATGTTCTATTTCCTTCCTAAAAAATTGGAATCTCAAAATCTTTTAAAATAACCTAAAATTAAAACCTTAGGAGAGATTCTGTTTTTTGTAATTTTTTTTTTAGTTGCTTTCTTTCGAGGGATGCATATGATGTTTGACACTTTGACGAAAATTACTAAAATTTATAAATATCCATCAATTGAATTTATTAAAAAATATTTATAAATTAAATTTGGTTAAGTTGGCAAAAAAGAAGGATGCATAAACGTCAGAAGGCAACATCAAGTAAACCTCAATATTAATGATCGTTTTTTCTTCAGAAGCTATTGGCATACGTATCAAACGAGAAATTATTGTGTAGGCCTTTTTTTACCGCATCAATTATGGTCTCTTCTAATAATATCATACCACATAAGGATTGTTTTACATGTCATATTCTTTCTAGTCCCCATAAATATATAGAAGCACACCAATCCCTCAACATCTCCACCACAAGAGCTGGTTCAATAAAAGTCATGGGAATGCACATCCTTATCCCATTGAATGCATTTTATAATGACTAGTACTTACTTAATTGAGAATCATTAACACAAACTAAGAATCATTCCAACAAGAGGCATCTTTGGCTTTTAGACAACCAGAAATCATTGTTAACGGAAAATTTCAAATACAATTTTGGACGAAATCAAAGGAGAAAATACGTGATATGGGATAGAAAAGGATACGAAAGTATCACCATCCTACCCATGACCTTACACGTCAATTAAGATCCAAGGGGAGAAATTTATGTGCAATGGAAAGAATCCAAACGGTTCCACTGACAATCGTGTGCCAACGATCAACACCATCTTTAGCGACTGAAATGGCTAGATTTTGGGTAAGATGGTCGCAAGTGGCGGGGTAAGAAGAGGGTAGAAGAGGAGGAGGAAAGAGTGGCGATGGTGGGTGAAGTTGGGGGATGTGGGGGACATGCAGACGTGAGGTCGAGATATGTAAAAATACTGCTTACGTGATATGATATTATTGAAAGGGACCATAGTTAAATATGGTAAGAAAATCCTACTTAATTTTTCGTACAAAACAATTTAACCTTTAATTTATTAATAAAATTTTGTAGAAAAATTAAAATCTAAAAATTCAATAAACAATATCACTTTATGCAATTATTAAATAAATTACTGATGCTTGTTCCTTGAGAAAAGAATATACTATTTTAGATTATGAAAATTGAAAAGTAACATCTAAGCATGCATGTTGAAAATTAAAAGTAGCATCAATTTAGGATAAGGTGAATACTAATCATATAATTTTAGAATTTACTTAAAAATGATGCCGAATATACTAATTACAAATTTATAAGTAATGTGTTCGAATTAAATTTAATTAATTAATTATAATCGCATGGAATTAATGCACCAAATATTTGAGACAAAAATATAAGGGCATGCAAATAACATTTGTCTATAAAAAAATATTTTTCTATTTAACTTTTTTTTTTTTTGGTTGAAAGAAACCTTAACATGAGAATAGAAAAAGAAATTTGCAGATTTTGGTATCCAAATTCTATATCTGCGGGATATAATTGTTTAAAAGTAATTGTATGAACTAACTAGATTAAATCTTAAGCTTTTCATTTTACTTTCTAATCCAAAGAAAAAAGACCTTTTGAAATATTAATTACGTAAATACATTGTATCTAATTCTAATGTACTTAAAAAAAACAATATATATGTGGCAGAAATATTTTCATGCTTTTTATTCAATTTTCTTTTTCTTTTTTCTTTCTTTTAAAGGGATTAGTTGTCAAGGCAATTCCTTGATGTTTTGAAAGTCAAATGAATTAGAAAAATGTCAATTTATCATAATACAATGGTCATATTCATGTTTGATTCCGTCTAGGTATTTTTAAAAAATAAAAATTACTTCATTTTTCAATAAATTTCATGTGTAAATCTGACATTCGTAATTGAAAAAAAAATTAACTAAAATGAATGAAACAGAGATTGGAGGACAAGTTTCGGCACTACCCGTCACGCTTGCTTGAAGTAAAATGTCCTTATCTAATTTAAGCATCTTTGATCTTTCAAAATCCTTTCTCCTTGACTAGATCAATGACCTAGGCTTCAACTCTTCTATTTAATAAAGTAAAGAATTAATACCCGCATACAGGTGAATGGGATAATTATGTTTGTAAATTATTTGAGTTTAATTTAATAAAAATTTGAATTCGTTTCGATCATTGTTAACTTAAGTTCAAGTTATCAAGCGATCTAAATTCAATTATTTTAATATTTGATTCGAGTAGCTTATGAGCTTAATCAAGTTTTTTTTTTTTACTAATTTTCAATTATGAAAAATCTCAATTCGAACTCAAATTTGAACACAAATAATCGAGTTTGAAGTTGAGCGTTGGTATTAAATTATTTTTTATTAGGTAATCGAATTTAATCAAATAAACTCAAACAATTCAAAATTTATCTCGAATCGAGCTTGAGCTGAGCGATAAGCCTTGAATTTTGAATTGAGTTCAAGCTCTTGCTTTTAGCTAGAGCTAAGCTAGGCTCGATTATAATAATATGTATGCTTATCTTCAAAAAAAAAATAATAACGTTCTCAGTATGAAATACGTGATTGTAATTAAAATTTATTGAAAAAGATTATTATAGACATATAAAAATTATATAAATCACACACATACATAAAAATTCAACAATATAAAGATTAAATTGAAAAACCAAATAAAACCTGAAAGAAAAATTGTACATATTTGTCGAAGTGATATGAATATAACATTGTCCAAAAATCTATAACTATAACAAAAATCGAAAACATTTTTTTCTGTAGCAAGAACTGTAGATGTACCCTGTCCAGCGCTCGAAACTGGTACTCACTTGAATTTTCTTAATTTTAAAATTGCTTTCGAATTTTCTTAATTTGAGTTTGAGATTTGTGTAACTTTCTGCCATTTTGATTATATATATGTATATCTATCGAACATGGGAAATGATTTTATCTAGATATATTGATATTGGACTGAGCCAATTAGACTGATTCTCGTTAGTAAACAAGGTCGAAATATGTGCAACGTTGGTTCTAATTTGAGCGCCAAGAGGCTGCTGGCTGCGCCTTGTGTGCTTATTCAATGGTATCGCCCCTTCATTTCTTTTCCACAAATTCTAAAGAATATATATATATATATATATAATTAAGAAATTATTGGTCGAATGTTCCTTTCAATCATCGGGTGGCTATCAAATTTATAATGATTGTGATATTTAAAAATCTACTACCAGTATTTTAAAAGGATTTGAACTATTAATAAAAGGTTTGATAGAATCTAATTTTTTTCCCTAAAAACTATATTATACCAGGCTTATTTATACTTTATTTAACTTGGATTTCAACTCATGCTCCAAAAGAACAAGCTAAAATAGAGCCTGAATTAATGGTCTGATTTGTTGATTTTAGCCAAAAAGATTGAATTTTTTTTGTTGGACCAAGTAAATAACTCAGCAATTTGGGGAAAAACAAGAAAAAAAAAATCAATCCATGCATATTCCTTATAGATAAGAACCTTTCAAGTCGTTTGTTAGTAATAAAAAAATATATGGGAGAAAAAAAAAATGTTTGGTGTTGGAAAAGCTGGTCCTAAATGAGGACAAGATGGCCCATATTATTCTTGGGCTAGTTCAGCCCATTTCGTTACTGGGCTCTTATTTGGTGACGTGATAATTATTGTAGTGAAATGAGCTTGTCTGATATGTATGGAAAATGTACCTAATTATTGTAGTGTTATGAGTTTCTTTTAATCTCATAGTTTTATTGGTTGAATTTTTAGTTTATATCCTTCATCTTGAATTTGAAGAAATGAAAACTAGACAATTTAATTCAATTGCGGCTTGTAAAATAGAAACAGAAATTTATTCGCAATAAAATTGCCAAATATTACAGCCGCAAATTATAAAAATATATACATATAATTACGATTTATATTTAATACACTGACAGTTTATAATTTTATACACTTGAAGTGAATCAAATAATGTCATTTTATTTAAATATAAAATTATTTGTATCTATTTTTAAAATCTTTTAATGATATGACATTATCAAATTCACTGACGGGATATAAATATATTATTAGTGCATCGAGTAAATTAACATATTTATGTCAATTACAATACAGTGTTTCAAAACCAAAATAAAATAGCAATAAAGAGAGAAAAAAAAGACTCAATTCACTTTCCTACAATTCTTCCTGATTTCGCCTTGTTTTCCAGTGAGTAGCCTAAGATTTCCCATCTTTATCATTGCTTTGGCAAAATCTTTCCTAAAAGATTCGGCGTTGGAGCTGTAACCTTCAACCTTAGAATCTGTCGAACCCCCACTAAATAGCTGTTGGTCAGAGTTTAATAACCCTTTTTGGCTCAGCAAATTCTTGAAATATGCATTGTCAAATGATGTCGAACTTGTCGTGTCCAGTGGGGCAAGGTTGTTGTCTCCCCCAGTGCTTGGACATTTTGCTCTTAGCGTAGCTGCAAAGGAAGGGTCAATCGTAATTTCATTGTAGATTCTTGGTCGGAAGCTAATGCACCTAGCTTGCCCGATGGTGTGAGATCCTGAAGAAATTAATCGACAAAATAACATCATTTCCCTGATGTTACCCTGTTTTTATCTATTATTACTTGGTTTCAGATATAATTGTCGAATACGGATACCTATTAGACATAAGTATGTTGAATATTTTCTATATTCTTCTTTTATTTAGAAGGTTCTTGAAAAATCATATCCCATGCTTATGTTTGAAATTATATCAAACACATTCAATAAAATTAAAAAGTTAGATAAACATAGATATTTATAACTTTGCTAATCAATTTGATGGTTAATACTGAAGATATTAAGTTGCTAATAGCCCAACATACCTGAGAGGGCAACCATTTCTTCAGCGGTGAAACCTTTCTTTGAAAAAGCTCTGATGAGGCCACTAAGATTCAAACTTGGAGGAGGAAGGTTTTTTATGGCAGCATTGTAATTTGCAGTGGTTGAATCTCTTCTACCCAAAAGAACTGTCCAGCTAGTCCCTCCGAGCTGAAACAAAGTCAAACTCATAAGTACCATTGATAGTGATATACTTTGATTTAAAACTCCGGTTGCGAACTTAAATAATGGATATGTTGTTGTAGTCGACTATAAAAAATATCAACGGCGGAAAAAATTAAAATCATAAAATAATAACCGTAATATTGTATTAACAACGAAAGATAGTTCTTCTCCTAAGCAAATTGACTAGCCCACGTTGGTACGAAATGATGATTAAGGAGGAGTATTTTCACTTACAGCAACAACAGAGTCACGAGCAGCAACTGCAACAATATCAGCACAAGAAACAACACCAGGGCACAAACTCTCCAACTTACACTTGATGGTATCAATTACTTCATATCCCCTCACCGAGTTCTTGTTTGGCAAAGCTGTTTTTTCTCCTTTGATACTTGCTGTATCATCCAATAATATGGATGCATCACATCCCTGCTTCACAACAAACAAACATGTAATTACTTAATATGTTCTAAACTTTCCAAATTGTTTGCAAAAATACGAATTTATTACGTGATCATGTAGCTAGATTCTGTAGATTTCCTAGCACCAGAAAAAAAAATGGTTAATACTAAAAAAACAACAATGTATACGTATAAAATCGTTTGCCAGGTATTTTTGGAATTTAAGTAGTAACTGAATCAAAGAAATGTTTTTGTTTTGTCAAAAGTCAATCCTTTTTGCCTAAGCTATTAACAGATTTGAGGATAAAAATCAATATATAGCCCAAATTAAGATAAGCTTATAGCATGTCAAAACAAGGAGGAGAGACTATCCAGTTCTAGCCACATTAACCAGTGATTATGAAAAAAAATTATTAACAAAACAATCAATAAGACATATTTTTCAAATGTCTCCTCTAAAGGTAGCATATGCTTTGGTCTAGCATTGTTGATTGTTTTTGTAGTTTTTTAGTAGTAATAATGACCAAATTCCTGCATAGAAAATTCATTCCAATCATGCAAAGGGAACTCATATTATATAAACAGAATGTTTTCATGGAAAAAAAAAATTAAGTTTGGAAAGATGAAGTAAAAAAGAAGGCTTGCATTGACAAAGCAATCGTGGAAATGGAGACGAAGCAAGGAAGCCCCCATGCGAGCTTCATTCGAGACAGCAGATTTCACTGCTGCTTCAATGGTGGCAAGTGCTTTAGGGCAAGTTGTTGCATAAAAGCTAGAAGACAAATGGGCATAGGCCACTTTAATATGAACTACTAAAAACAATCCTAAGAGCAATTTGAACTTGTTAAAAAGGGGAGAACGCTTGAAAGCCATGGATAACAAATTGACAAGAAATTAAAAAGAAAAGAAATAGAAGTGTGGCAAAGCAAGGCTTAAAGCTTAGAGCTGGTTAGTTGTGATATAGGATGTTTAGGATTTCCTGTATTTATAGAGAGTTTTGCCTTGGAGGCTTCTACTCTTTTGCATTTCTGCAATCATACAAGTCAACAGAAAAAAAAAAAAAAGGAAAAAAGAGAAACAAAAAAAATTAATAGTATAGAGAGGTGAGGGAATTACTTTTTTTAGTTCAAGAATTGCAAATTTGGGTATTAGCTGTAATCCATGATTGCGGATATAAAAATTGAACCAACTAGTTGGACGTCACGTCATTTTTTAAAGATCATTGTATGAATTAATCAATATAAGTTTTGGATTCAATTGTTATTGATATTTATGTAAAAGGTAAGATTGACTTAGTGCTAGTCCCCGTTATAATCGACTGTGAACCAATCAAAAATTGTTAAAAACAAAAGATAAAAAGAATGCTTTGTCCCGCTAATTAATTCAGAATTAGCAAAAAGGTGTTTGTCCCACCAGAAAAAAGATGAGAAAGAAAGGGAAAGGGAAAGGAAAGGGAACTCATAATTTGTATTTCTTCATTTTGTTTGATCATGTTGTCCTGCTTTTCTCGTCGCTGGTAACCCAGAAAAGCATGGCAATTTAAAGGATTTCATTGTTTCTTTATCCTAGATAAGGAACAAATAAATCCTCCACTATAAAAATATATATATATATATATATATATATATTATTCTGCTAGTTGCTAGATTCGACAAGGTTCAAATTCAGTGACCAAAGTATGTATTCTATAATGGCAAAAACTAATGGAAATTCTGCTCTTCGAACTGAAAATTCTCTGCTCTCGAGTTCATCAATTAACATAATTTATAGTGATTGCGTTAATTAGCATGAAGAAGATCTAGTTCAAAATTTATATAAAATCTTATAGCAAATGTATAATACAATTTTTTATTATTGTATAAGGAAAGTTACGATTGAATCTTAAAATTTATAGACATGGTAACAAATATTTTGCCGATATGTTTTAAACTTGCAATTTTCCGAGTGACCTTAATTTAAGATTATGATACTATTTATTATTTTTTTATTTATTATTTTATAATATATTCATCGATATCATTCACGTACATAAAATTCATTTATAAATGGTAAAAATTACACTCATTAATAGTTATTAAAGTTGTTTTATTCTAAAATTGATTTAAAAGTAATGGAAAAGATTTGAACCCATCATTTTATATATGTTAATTCTTAAATTATTTATGTTTTTATTTTCAAATTAAACTTTATATATTTGAATTGGATTTAGGCCAGATACTTAACATAGTATCAGAGTTCATATTTTATGTGGTTTTTGTTTGTTACGCATTTTGACTTTTGAGTTTGTCACAGGGTAGAATACTAATCTAAGGATCAGGCTACCCATCAAATTAGGCAAGTCCGATTCAAATAGATCAAGTTCGAGAAAAAATATTTTAAATTTCTATTAGCTCAGTCCAATTACTATTTAATAAAAATTTATTTTTATTTAAATTTAATTGTAAAAAATAAATATTAATATAAAATGATTTTTAATATTTTAAAGTTTAAACAAGCTTTTCAGCTTTACAAGTTGAGATGAGCTTCAGATAAGCACAATTTTGACTATTCAATTTTGATTTCACCGAACTTGATCCGTGAATAGCTTTACAAAGCAAACTCATTTGTCTTGGATAGAAACTAAACAAGGCCCCTATCTTATATTCAAATTTAATTTCTCCGTTGCGATAGATTGATTTTAGGTTCCAACAATCATTAATTAATTTTAAAAGTATATATTTTTATTAGTATTACTTAAATTTACATTGTATAATGATTATTACATGTTTTAATATATCAGATATTAATTTATGTATATTTTAAAAAAAGAGATACTTGTAATTTATATATATTGGGCTTTATCAATCATATTTGTTTAGAGATTTTCAATTTTATATTCATTTGTGAACTTCATTTGAAGTGCTTGATACAAACTTCGGCATTCAAAAGAGGCCTTCGGTTGACTCTGATTGTGTGAATGACGAACTGTGGAGAATATTGCTTGGTCAGTGGGAAAAAGGAAAGCCAATTTAATTAATTGTTGCATGCATTTTCAGTCTCTATAATTTAAAATTGATCGAAGAAGTTTAATTATGTTAGTTTATATAATTATTAACAAATGATATTTAATAAATCTAAAATTCGAATATTAATATCTACAATTATATCCTCTATCTCTAAGCTGAAGCCACTTTAATACTAAAAGAAATTTTAAAACCTACGATTTCGTTGTTTTGCTCCCACTAAAGTTTAATTTGTTATTAGCATAAAACTTCATATTATGTATTTATTTAACTTTTGGTAAGAAAAGTGGCATCATATTTATTAGGTAAATGAATGGTAAATGAAAAATTAAATTTTCTTGTAAATGTTATGATTTTAAATATTTGGCAATATTATTAAGATTTTTTTTATAAAAAAGTTTTACTTCAATCTAATCCTTTTAAAGGATTTTTCTCTGTTGCTTTTCTTTCGAGGAATGAATATGATGTTGATTCTTTGACAAAAATTACTAATATTTATAAATATCCATTAATTGAATTTAATAAAAAAAATATTTACAAATTAATTTGATTAAATTGGCGAAAATGAAGGATGCATAAAAGTCAGAGGGCAACATCAAGTAAAGCTCAATATTAATAATTCTTTTTGTTTGAATGTATGTACCAAACGGTTTAACCTTTAATCTGGTAATAAAATTTTGTAGAATAATTGGTGCAACATTTTGTCTTTAAAAAGTCAATAAAAATATTACTTTATGCAATTATAATATAAATTACTGATGTAGCTTTCCGTGTGAAAAGAATATACTATTTTAGATTATGAAATTGAAAGTAACAGCTAAGCATGCATGTTGAAAATTAAAAGTAACATCAATTTAGGGTAAGGTGAATATTAATCATATAATTTTAGAATTAATTTAAAAATGATGCCGAATATACTAATTACAAAGTTATAAGGTGTTCGAATTATATTTAATTAATTAATTATAATTACATTTAATTAATGACCAAATATTTGAGTCAAAAATATGAGGCCATGCAAATAACAATTTTCTATCAAAAATAATTTTCTATTTAATCGTTTTGTTGAAATAAATCGTAATATGATGATAGAAAAAGAATTTACAGATTCTGATATTTAAATTTTATATTCAGTAGAGGTTATCTTTAAAAAATAATTATATGAATTAATTAAACTAAACCTCGAATTCTTCGATTAACTTCTTAATCTAAGTGAAAAAAAAACCCCTTATGAAAAATTAATTATATAAATATCTTTGTATCGAATTTACTTAGAAGTTAAAAATATACATGTAGCAGAAATATTTTCATGCTCTTCATTCAATTTTCCCTTTTTTCTTTTTCCTTTTTGAAGTAATTACTTGTCAAGTTAAGCCCTTGATGTTTTGAAAGTCGAATGAATTAGTAAACTGTCAATTGTAAGTGTCATATTCATGTATGGTTCCATCTAGGTGCTTTAAAAAAAAAAAAACACTTCATTTTTCATTAAGTTTCAAGTGTGGATTTAACATTCGTAATTGAAAAAAAAAAATCAACTAAAAATGAATGAAACAAAGATTCGAAGACAACATGACCCCACACGCTTGCTTAAGGTAAAATGTCCTTATTACTTAATTAATTTAAGCATCTTTGATCTTTCAAAGCCCCTTTTTCTTAACTAGATCAATCATTTTCGCTTCAATATTCCATTTAATAAAAGTAAAGAATAATCGCATGCATGTAAAAGGATAATTGTGTTTATAACTTATTTGAGTTTGATTTAATAAAAAATCGAATTCATTTTGGTCGAGTTGAGCTATCAAGCTATATGAATTCAATTATTTTAGTACTTGACTTAAATAGTTAATGAATCTAATCGAGCTTTTTTTATTTTGAATTATTGAAAATCTTAGTTCAAACTCGAGTTTGAATATAAATAATTGATTTTGAAATTGAGCTTTGGTATTGAATTATTTTTTGCTAGGTAATCGAGCTTTTTAAAAAAAATTCTAACAGTTCAATTTTCATCTCGACCCAAGCTTGAATTGAGCGTTGAATCTTAAATTTTGAACTTGTTAAAGCCTAATCTAAGCTGGACTTGATTACAACCCTTTGCATGCCTATCTTTAAAAAAGATAAAAATAAAGTTCTAAGTATGAAATAAATGACTGTAATTAAGAATTATTGAAAAAAGATTATTATACACATATAAAAAATATATAAAAGTTACACACATAAATAAAAAAATTTAGCAATATAAAGGCTAAATTGAAAAACCAAATAAAACTTGAAAGAAAAAATTGTACAAATTTTTACAATTGAATTGTATATAACATTGCCCAAAAATATATCAAAAACAACATAATTGAAATTATGATTTATAAACATAGTGAAAGAAAAAAAAAAACTGGATAAAATAACATTAATAATAAATAATCAAAAAGAAAAGTCCTTGAAATTGAAAGGTTTTAAGGTCCCGGATTCTATATGTAGAAAAAAAAAACAAACAAACAAATGTCCCAGATTCCTAGTTCATTGATATTGGCGTATTCGTAAAGTCTTTGCTAATTAATGATTACGATTTGGAGAATTTTACGAGGAAATTTCAAACACATCTTTTTCCTTTCTTTTACTTTTTTGGGTGGGATTCAAATTTTCTACAGTAATGACGACAGCAAACTCATCTGTAGATCGTTTCCGAATCAGACAAAATCCATGTACGATGATACTTTGAACATAAAAATTCAAAATTTTCAGAACCCCTTCTCATTATTAAGATAAAGTTTCATTGGCTGAAATATTGAATTAGGTACCTCTGCATGGCGGATCTTCGAATGAAATTTCGACGTAGTCAAAATAAATCTTTTTGTTATATCACACACAAAAATTATATAATTTGAATGTTGTTATATTTAATAATAAAAAAAAGTAATATATAAGTGAGTAGTGGTCGGCATTTAAAGTTTTTTAAGTAAGAATTGTGGATTGCGGATTAAATTTCAATGAGCTAAATTTTTAAATGTTTTATTTTATAAATATATATATAATCAAAATTTTGTTATCCTTTATAAATCTGCCACTGTCTTATGATATATTATATTTATATATATATATATATGTATATTCTTACATTTTTTTTGGTTTGGACAGATTGATTTTGGCCCTATGATTAATTTACATTTTTATGCAATCAGAAAGCAGATGAAATTTACATATTTTACAGACAATAAAATTACATATATTTAATTTGATTTTATCTTGTTTCTTCACCCACCTTCTTTTCCATCCTCACTTTAATTCCCTCTTGACAATTTATATATTTATATATTTTTATATTTTTATATATCATAACCATATTTAAAATAGTTTATACTTATATAAATTTTAATATGTTAATAATTTATATTATATAAATTTTATGTACTCATATCATAATCATATTATTTTTATACTATATAATATTTTAATTATTTTTATATTATATAATTATATCATATATAATTATAGTTATCACATATTTGTTTCGGCCTCCACTGTGTTGGTTTTATGGCTCATTATTTTGTTTGCTCTTCCGGATCAAATTTGGGCTTGGCAATGAAAACAGAGAAGCAAGGAAGCCCATTCTTAAAGTATATGCTTAGCTAGTTAGAACATCCAGCCTTTATTATATTTTATGCATTTTTCCACAACACAGGAGGCTTCTTTTTTTCTTCTTTTTTTTTTTTTTTTCTAGCGAATGAGGCTGAAATCCAACAAAAATCAAGAAAAGAAAATTGCAAGAGTTGGAGATCAAAATCCAACCTTACGAGAATTAAATAAGATGGTAAATCACTTGAGTTAATATCCCAAATTCCAAAGTATTTAAAATATTGACCCTGTCAAACTGGCTCAAATAACAAAAACAATTATATATATATATATATATATTTAGTCTAATTCAAATTAAGCTATCAAGATGGTAGATAACTTGAACCACGAACATTCTGTTTAGTTATGCAACTTCAATTTTCTAGTGTGTGTGTGTGTGTGTGTGTGTATATATAATGCATGTGAAAATGGATTTGGTTACATGATAAAAAGTAATTCTCTCTTCTTTAAAAAATTTCATATTATCCATTTATAATTTAATTTCAAATCTTTAAGATGTAGTTCCAAACGAGATTTGTGTCCTTAATTTAAGTGAAAATCTTTCGTGTTTTTTTTTTCTTGCTAACTTTTATTTAAAAAAAAATGTAGCTTAGAGATAAGAAAAAATTGCAAGATTTGGATTTAAATTTTAAATTTAAATATATATATATATACACACAATGATAGTATATCTAGATCTGATAATTTTAGATACGATTACATGAATATAACAATCATAAAATCATTAAAACATGACACAATAAGAATACATGATTTAGAATCTATATAATACGAATTATTAACGTATCAAATTGATATAAATATAGAATTCTTTAAGCACTATTATAATACGATAAATTACGTGACCTTGACACGAATACACGAATTACTAGATTCATCGAGATATATGAAAACTCTCTTCTAAGACAAATTATTTCTTGTTTCTTCCATGGCATTTTATTTTTCTGCTTCCTTCCATGAACTTTTATATTTAAATTAACAAACATAAGTCACAGTGAAGTACCAAATATAATGATTAATTAGATTAACCCAAGCTGATACAAACTTCATAATTAATTTTAATTTATTTGATTGAAAATTCTCATATTAAGAATGATAATTAAAAAAAATCAAGGCATTTGATAGAAATAGTTTAATTTCTTAACTTTTTGTTTTACATGCAAAATCTTTAGAGCTTGATAATATAAAATTCAGGCCGTTCTTGAAGAAAAAATGAATTTTCATGTAAGTTTAACTATGCACTTCTCAATGGCAAGGTTCTATTTATCTAATGTTAAATTTGTATTGTACCAATGTCCTTTATTAACAGTTTCACTATAAAATTTAAAAAAAAAATGAAATGAAATAAGAGAATAATTGAAACAAACTTCTTTTCTTTGTGAAATTAGTAATATTTGGATGAATATAATACTTAAAGCTTTTTAAAGACACGTTTTTAGAAGATAATTGTTAAAAATGATAATTCATCCTTAAAACTTTTAAAACTAATTTTTTATCTTTTAAAAATAATTATTATCGTATTCAATTCCTTTAAATTTTATAATGCTTCTAAATTCTTATTTCGACTTTTTATATATAGCTTTTGGTGGCAGCTTATAAGTAACCAATTTAATTATATCAAATTTGTAGGATTTTCCTTCAAAATTGTAAGAAGGTTCTAATGATCCAAAAAAAGTGGCCACTTGACTTAATTATTCCATCAAATATTTATCGTATTGAATCCAAATTAATGATCAGACGTGTTTAAGAGTTGGTCGGAGATAAATCGTGTATAAAATTACATTTTGGTGATTCAGATTGATTAGATTTGATTTAAATCAGCTCATTTTAAAAAATATAATTTTTATTTAAATTTAAATAAAAATATTAATATAAATTTTTTTAATATTTTAATATTTTTAAAGAGTAATTTGAGTTTAAATGCCTGACAAATTATAGCATAAATAAAAATTTAAAAATATTTCGACCTGTAGTTTAATTTAGCCCATGAATGCATCTATTAATAACAATATTTATGCAAAACAATTAGGAACAAAAATTTTGTCTTAACTCTTATTTTTTAGGGCTTTTTTCTTTTATTAGTACAGTACAGAAAAAGGTTACAAATATTGAAATTTAAACTCTAAATCTACTAGACGTCACTTTTAAAGGATAGCAGTACGAACCAACTGAATTAACCTTCGATTCCAGGCTTTCTTTAATTTTAGTTAATTTTAGCTTGGAAACATATTATGTGATGTAGATCAGTTATTTTTTGAAGAAGATTTAAAAAGTTAGGACTTCCATTGATAAAGATGTTACACTGCAACTGATCAAAGTAATTTTTGAAGAGATTATCAAATCTGAAAGAAAAAACAGAGAATCCTAATCATGGTGGCTATTTTCACCCCATTTCCTGATGGCCTGTATCACTGCTTGCTTCACCATCTGAGCATCGATGCCTTCGGCATTACTTTGATTCTGAAAATCAACAATTCTAGCTTTAGCCACTTTGCAGAGAATGATAAAACTCAAAATCCAAATTTAAAAGAAAAAATCCATTAGCCATTACAAAGAATGCAAGTACCATTAGCTACCATATAGCATGTCCAAGAAATGGGTCCAACGCAATCCATTCATTGTTGAGTTTTTAAACGCCATCGTCACGTAATGTAATGGTCATAATGCAACAAAAAATTGAACTTTTGCATTATATTTTATTTGTTATCTAATGCTAATAACATTATCAAATTCTTTGAAATATTACTAAATTTACGTTAACAACAATTGCGAACGTTCGTAATGAAATTTGCGATTTTTATTAAGTACTATGATTGTGACAGTAGACTAAAGAAAAATTAAGAAAAAAAACAAATCCAAAATGTGTGGTTCAAACCCATGTTGTACAAGTTACATGTCATGAATTTTTTTTTTTTTTTTTTGTTTCTCCATGGTCGTCTTCTTTTTTAATTAAAGAAGTAATGAGTAAATAAGATACCACTTTTAGTCCAAAAGGGAAAAGGGAAGATAATGGAATGTAGAAACCTACAAGACAAGACAAATATATATATATATATATATATATATATTCGAATTTATTTCTCTTCTAAATGAAATTCACTTCGGGATTAAATAGAAAACAATGAATTATTACCCAACGATGGAATAGAAGTATCCACATATATTACTTACTTCTCCCCCAATGGCTTCAAGTTGGAAATTATCTTCACAAGAAACCCTAGCGTCGAGCACGTCAAGGCCAAGCTCTTCGAAGGTTTCCAATATGGAAACAAGCAAACCAGGGCAATTCTTTTCCAAAAACACATTAATAAGGAAACCCCTCTCTAGGGTTTCCACCGTAACTTGCTGGAAAAAATAACAAATAAAAACTTTAAATCAATATATATATATATATATAAAATTAGAGCCTGCTCGTTTGAATTGTTTGCTTAGCAAACAGATGCAGCAAAGAAATTGTTTAAATCAAGAAAACGAAATATGAATCTCAGTATATGCAGTTCAGATGCAGCAAAAAAGGACTTCAAGAAAACGAAATACGGATCTTAGTATATGCAGTTCTAAATTAAGATTTCAGATTCACCATAGGCAGAGGATTCTGGGAAGTCGAAATTTGTGAAGTTCCAATTCCTTGGTTCATCTTTTCCACCTTTTCTTTCAACTCTTCTATATATCTCGATGCATCTACAATGATTGAGGTCTTGTTAACCTGCCGATATAATATAATATATATATATAATATCAAAAAAAATTCAAAGATCAAACCAGATAGAAAATGAAATTAAATATCATGATTATCGTCTCAATTCTAATCTCTTAACCTGATAGACTAAAATATATAGGAATTGTTTTCGATTCAACATACACTTTTAGCTACGATTTCTTTCTATAAACTAATTTGTAATAAATAAGGAGATTCAACTTGAATATAATATTATGACAAGAAACTCAATCACTCAACAGTCTCATCGTTAGGATAGAGTAGAAATGAACTCCCGCTCCCCCCCCCCCAAAAAAAAAAAAAAGCAGAAGGAAGTGAAAAACTTCGATTATTATGAATAAGTAAAAGAGTGGCCAATTTACAGCAGTAGAGTTGGTAACAGAGCGAAGCTGATGCAGTTTCCGATAAACAGATGCTTTCTTTCGATCTCTAGAAGACATGATTCTGCCTCTAATCTTTAGAATATGAACTTTATTTTGTCAAAAATCTTTGACCCTTTGCCCTTTTGTTTTCACTGCAGGGATTAATTTTTGAGGGGGTATTTAAAGAAGCAGCTTTATCCCATATACCAACATAAATATAGTTGTTTGTTTCCTGCATGAGGGCCTCCGTTTCCCCCACATGAAATTATTATTCATCACCCCACCAATCTATGGAATTGACCTCTTTAATTTACAAAGATGTCTTCAAATTTCAACATACACAAATAAATAAATAATTTATATTTTTATACACCAACAGTCTATATACCTATACATTATCGGTATATTAAATAATGTCAGCTCATTAAAAATTTTAAAAAATAAATATTAATAATCTTATTTTTAATGAGATGAAATCATTTGATTTATTAATAATATATGATTTATATATTATTACGGTATCAAATATAAATTCTAATTAAGCATTTTGAAAGATAAAGAAAAAAGTAAAAAATGAGAAATTTAAAATCAAATTATTATCTCAATACCAGTGCTTAATTTCATGTTAACACGAATCTGGTACCTAAATTTAATTTATTTACTTTTAATCATATTTACGTGGAAAAGTAATTAATGTTAGGATTTTATTAACCAAACTAATATTTGCTCAAATTTTACTTTAAATATTAAAAACACTCTTATTCTATTTACCTTTGTTTATTTCTATTTTTTAAAATTTAACACTAGAACTTTTTAAAATAATTTTAATTAATTCATTTCAAATAAAAATTACAAAAAACATTCGTCTCAAAGTCATTATATAATTGAATTAAAGATACATTTCAAATATCTAACATGCACTTGTATTAAAACATAACTTGATTAGAATTTAATTTGATAATAATTAAAATTTTCATTATTTTATGATTAAAAAGTCTTTTGTATAATAAAGGAATGATAAAATATAAATAGAGAAATAAAATAACTAATAATTAATAACGCGTATATTTATTTATTTAGTAACTAAACTTCATTGGGAATTTGGGATTCATCAAGCCGGTGAAATCATAAGAGGATATTCTTTAAACTATAAAAAGATAAACGTATTTTTGTTTAAAACCTCACTTTTTCAAAAATAAAAAAAATAATAAAGTGCACTAGCAACATAAATTTATCAAAATTACGATAGTTTGATCATCATGACCCTAAAGTTTTTATTTTATTTACTAACAGTACTTAAACAACTTGATTATGCTCTGGTTAAATTCTGATGGAATCCATTTTTGAATATTATGTCAATACTTATTACAACATGGCATTAAAATTGAAGAAAAATTTAGAAAAAAAAAACAGTATTCTCGCAAATAAAAAATTATAAGTAATCATTCTAAAGGACACTCTAAATGATTTACATAATCACTCTTAAGTCAACAATCAAGTAATTTATTTGTATAGTGTTAGACACTTAGCTCCAATAATTTGAAATTCGATTCCAAGCATCTGCATCCCCTCTTTCTATTTTCAAATTAAGACCTCTTTTATACAAATATATATATATATATATATATATATATAAATTAGCTTGATGTCAGCATCAAGTGGGAGAAATGCATGCCAATTAAAATGGCATTCCTTGAGAGTTTACCGGAGGGCGCACATAGATTGTCTAATTTAAATAATGTTAGACTGTTAGTGATTAAAATACAGATGTTTAGAGTTACTATGATCAAAACAGAAAGATCATTAATAACCTAAGTGAATAATATAATGCAATTTACTATATACAGAAATTATTACATTCACGGATAAGTTAAATTTTTAAACTCTGTAAATAGATTAAGCAGGTAATACATACTTCAAGATATATTAAAAAATTAAAAACATGATAATCTCGTAATTCACCTATGAAAGAATAAATTTTATTGTCAACATATCAAAAACGAACAATAGGTTTTTTGCTAAACTATAATATTGTTTAAAAAATGGTAAACTATTGGACGCCATAAAAAACAGAGCGCGTTAGAAGAAGGCTCCATCTTGGAGAGTTAACACAAAAAACACCTAAAACCCCGACAAAATATATATATATATATATATTGTATAATTATATGTGTAAACTATTGTTTTATAATAATTTAGACTTAAACTAACGGTTCTTACTTCTTTAAGAAGATTGAAATTCAAGATTCAAACCCTTAATTCCATGTACCTTTCATACGTACCCCAGATTCCATGCTTCTATATTATGATTATTATTATTATTATTATTATTATTATTATTATTATTATTATTATTATTAATAAACATTTAGGGGTACTTTAGAGCAACTACAAGTTCTATGACATTCAAGCTACAAATATGTAGAAGAAGATGTTGTAATCGATGAATTTATAATGTTTATTCGTTGTAATCTTTTGGGATTTTAATGTAAAAACGTTTTCTAAATTTAACGTGTTTACAAACTCTAAATCATTCTATGACTTGTAATAAGTCTGCAATCTATAATTAAGCAAGAAAAAATATCATTATAATTTAGTCACTATCTCCCCTTGGCTTATGAATTTCAGAAGCTTAGTTCATCTCCCAACTTAATTGAAGAAATGTCCTTATCCCTCACTTCCGTTAGTGAAAACATAATTATGCGGCATATTTTGTATCTAATTGCAACATATGAAAATGAAATTTCAACTATTGATAAAAAGAAATAGCCTTCTCTTTTTAGACTCTAATAATTTTTGTATTATTGTATTTCAGACTTGAGAGTAAGTATTATATATAAATATATTTTTTATATTTAATTTTTTTAAAGTTTTTTCATATTTTTAAAAGATCGAACTTCATATTTATATCCAAATATATATTAAATATAAATGTTAAATACTTTCATTTAAAAAATTAAAAAATTAAGAATATATATATATATAGGGTGTAGGAATAAGGCAAGAGTGAGAAATTATATAAGGTAAGTTTTTTGCATGAGAGAGGGACAAAATGATGAAGAAAGAGGCGATGTAAATCGGACCCCGTGAGAAGGAATTTGGAGGGATTGACAGCTAAACAAAAACAAAACGTTGTTTGACGCATTCTTCCCTTCGCTGCTTTCGATGTACTATAATATTTTGCTTGCTTTTGCTTTGGTTCGTTCCTTCCTCCGATCACGAGACCCAGATTCCTTTCTCTCAAACGCATACATACAAAAACCAAACCCATCCCCACCACCCTCTTTGCATGTGCCACATACCAACATTCTTCTCTTCCTTTTCTTTTATATTTTGCTAAATTTATTTCCTTTTGTCAATGAATGGGATCATGTGCCTACATGCTCTTCATTTCTTCAAGAAAAAAAAGGAAAAAAGACACAATTTAATATGTTCTATCCCTCCCCCGCCCCCCCCAACATGGAATATTTAGTTGCTAAGATCTATATTTGTTTGTTAATGAGATGGTAATGTATAGATTTAAACCCTGATAATTTATCAAATATAAACCTTTATATTATACAAGTGAAAACAATTGTCAATTGTCGAAATCTAATTATCTTCAATGTAAATTATAAAACACAATAATGGGTTCATTTTTAATGTGTTAGTAGTCAAGTTTTTAAATTCGATAAATAGGATTAAAAAAGATTGTCTCGTGACCTCATTTTTTATTTAGTTATTTTTTTAACTACACGAAAGGATATGTACCACCCTTCTAACTCTACTTTTCACTACAGTATATTGATAGATTCTCCCAAACAATTATATTTATATTAAAAAATCAATTAAATAAAATTAATATAACTTTGAATTCAAAGCCTAAAGACATGATTTTCTTTTTTAATTATTAAAACAAGATCTTTTCAAGTCATCGACATTTGATGATAAACAGTTAACATGAACCGACAAGATTAATTTGTGGGTTAAATTTAGACAATGTTTATAATTGAATAATGAGGTCTGGATCAAGTCTCTATTAGGGTGAACTAACAATGGGGGTTTACTATTAATTAAACTAAGGAAAAAGCATGACGAAGCTGACTTAAATCTCATTAGCTAGCTTGCTTTTCATCCTATACATGGGGATAGGTTTTGTTATTTAAAAAAAATAAATTCAAATCAGCAAATGGTTTCGATCCTAAAATTCAATGAATCGGCAAGCAAGAAAACAACCTATATACCTAATAAATCAACTTTGATACAATGTAATTAGTTAATCATATACTTGTTTTTCTTGTTTAAATTTTTCCAATATAAGATTAACAATTCTTTTGGCATTCCAAGATAACTTATTAAGCATGCTTGCTCTTCTTATTCAAAACAACTACGCATGCAAAACAAAAATTATATGCTTTCCCTTTTTGTTTTTCTAAGTCAAAAAAAATATTATAATCCGATTGATTTCAATTTATTTATTCATCAATTTAGGCTAAAATACTAAAAAAATCCTTGAATTCTATCACTTTTTCTAAATAAGCTTTATCTTTTGATTTGTATCTAAGAAGCCCTTGTTTGAAGTGAGATGTTGATTTATGTTAACAGTGTATTTAAATATAAATTATAAATTAAATGTTAAGGGTTTATTTGCATACAAAATAAAAGATAAGGACTTCTTTATACGTAAAAAGTATAAGAACTTATCTAAATAAAGTGATAAATTAGGTTCATTGGTTTTTTTTCTCTATTTTGGCCATTAATTTATTAGGGGCCTAGTTAATCGGTGATTGTTTAATTACAACTTTGGGAATGTTTTATGCATTTAATATAACATTTTTATTGAATTAAAAAAAACTATTAATTCTATATTTTGCTTAAATATCACTTTAATTAATATCGTTGTAATATTCTTTTTGGTGTCATCCTTCCAAAATTCTATAAAACTTTCCATTAAAATTAATAGTACGTTATCCCAGAGGATAACATATTAGAGAGCAAATATGTTAGAACATCATTGATTTTTCCAATTTCCCTTTTTAGATTAGTCGAATCTCCTCCATAGATCCATTAAAAATTTTAAATTAAAATTAATGCATGGATGGTGCTACATTCTAGACGATAACATTAAAGAATAAAATATTAGAGCATTGCTTTTGATCCAATTTAGAAGGCCAAATTTATTGGAGACGATCGAATCATTAATTTTGTTAATTTGCATTGTTAGTAGCTCCTATGCATTTCATTTAGAATTTTTTTTTTTTCTCGCTGTCGCTATGCTAAGCCATTTTTTATTATTTGGGCTGTATTGATATGAAGTTATTAATAGATAATTTGACGATTTTATTGACACGAAGTGAAATTAATTATATTTTTTTTGTAAAATAAAAAATAAAATATTTTTCACAAATTCTTTTTACAATAAAAGTCATAATTTGGGACTTAAAAAAAGTTACGGATACTAAGATTTGAACTCGAACGTATTGAATATCAACTCTTAAAGAAGATTGTATGAAACAATCAAATTAAGCTTCGAGTTTATAAAAAAATTTATAATTTGATAATTATTTAAGATTAATATTATTAAGCCAATTACTTTTAAGATCATTAATTAATTCTCCATATATAACAGCCAAAGTTGAAGGGTGAGCAAAGAAATTAAATGAAAGAAAAAATTAAGAAAATTAATGGACGAATTCTGTTTATAGTTTCTACTGTATAATTGAAATAAACTCGTATCTCTTCGGGGTAATAAAACGTGTGTTTTGCATGCTTTTGCACAGTTGGAAAGGGAGGAGAAAACCACGTGAAAATGCGATCAGATTTTCAATATAAAGAGATTTTCTTATATACCAAAATGCAATGTCTGCATTCAACCCAGCATATAAAAATAAAAACCAAAACGTACCCACCAATTCACATGTGTGCTAATCATCGCAACAGAACAATCCTTTCACAACTATGCAAACCTCCGTCTTTTGCCCTACACATTTGCATCGTAGCCTCGAAATAAGAGAAATGTCATGAATATCGAGAATTGAAGTAAATTAAATTTCAGGTTCAATTATATTCACACTTTAATTTGGGATATTTAGCTATCTGGGTGCTAGCTAGGATTAGAATTAATTATTCACTGTCATCTTTCTTAAGTGGATTATTATTTAAATTACTGTCTCAATCTTGAGATTAACACTCAATCATTATTCTGTTGAATATTCCACTTCCGAAATTAATCATAATTACAAAAGCTGAGTGATGCAGCTCTGGGCTAGAATCAAACTTATATTCCCACTTTACAAGCAAGGAAAATTGGGGTCCCCATCAAATTGCATTATGCAATGGAATTATGTGAAAAAAAAAATTGAAAGAAAAAAGCCAGGATTTTGAGGAATAATAATCAACAACAACACGAGTTTTCTTTCTTGTCTGATTGTAATGATTATATGCTTACATGTTTTTTGTACTGGAATTTTTTGATTTAACTTGTTGTCTTCCTTGAACAAATTCCAAATCACTTACTACGATAAACCAGATGATGATGTGGTTGATAATTGGTGTTGGAAATTTTGACAACAGTCCTCAAAAGCTTTTTGTCAGCTGAAGGTGACCCGGTGCTTATCAATTTATGATACAGTGTTACAATGGCTGGCTGGCTGCCTACTACGGTATCGAAAACAGACAAACAATCTTATCTAAAAAGGTTTAGACTTTTCAAGGCAATCTAACAGCGTTGATGTTTTTCAATCTACCAAAAAGTTGCGCCTTCGACAAAATTAGGTTAAAGTTGAGTCAAAAGCTCACGATTCAAGATAAATTTATGTTTAACATATAATTAGTTTATAAATTCAATCATTTAATAGTTTTTTTGTTATATAATTTTTTTAAAAAAATTATAATGTAGATTTTTCTTATCACATTAGTATAGTTGAAAAAGTTAATCAGATAAGATTATCAATGAAATCAGTTAAATCGAAAATTAGTATTTATTTTCATTTAGTATACATCATAAAACGGGGTTTATAAAACTAATAAAAAATCGATTGGATCAATAAAAAATAAAAAAATAAATTTAAATTTATTTTTACTATATTTTGTTAAAACTTATTTTATGTAATTAGATTTAAATCTTTAAATCATTAGATCTATATAAAAGATCATACTATTTAATCAAATATATATTTTTACTAAATATTTACTATATTAAATAATCATACAATATTAAAATTATTTATTTCATAAATAAAATTTTTAACTAAATAATTTAATTTAATTAATTTAATAAATAAAATTAATTAAATCAAAAACTTAAAAATTTCACCAACCTAATTTCGATATGATTTTTTTTAAACATTGCATATCGGCTGTAGATCATGATGCAACGCGTTATCAAGACTTGTCGCGTATGTGAAGTATTGTCGCCTGTTGAAGGATGCTAAACGCAGCTTGCAGAATAAACCTGCGTACTACTAAACGATGAGAAGATTGCTGATCTGTAAAGCATTTAAAAATAATAGTATATATATATATATATATATATATATATATATATATATAGCGAAGAGTATGGGATCA
>JBBYHK010000003.1:39572-103117 GCA_038382065.1 Adansonia grandidieri
TATATATATATATATATATAGTGAAGAGTATGGGATCATATGATTGTTTGTTGTCCAATCAGACAATTCGGATATTTATGCAAATAGTGCTAAATTTGGAAAACTGTCTCGTGACTAAGTCATCGTTTTTCTACCTATATAATTTTGTGGCAAAAGGGATTCCCATCCATTGTAGAAACAGAGAACAAACAATTCAATATATCCTCTTATAATTTCAAAGTCTAATTCCCAAAGAAAGCTGTTTAATAGACCTTCTAATTCCCTATATATATTTATATATTTATTTATATAAATATAGATATAGATAAACACTAAATCTAAAAATGCTAAAATAGACAAGTTCAAAGATAAATTTAGTTGCTCGGTCCGCATGAATTGAGCTTTAAATTATTATTTAATAATAAAAATAATATTTTAATTTTAATTTATTTATAAAAATATATAAATATTAATATAAAATAATAATTTAATGAATAGTAAAATGGGATATCAAGTTGGCCCAACCCACATCTATATAAAAATTTTAAAAAATTTTGAACTGCGATCCAACTCAACTTAAATTTTAAAAATTTTTAAATCGTAATTTAACTCGATTTATAGATAGATCTATACTAAAATAAGATAAAAAAAGTTTACTCATTTACTAAGATTATTTAAAATTGATTGTAGGAGCAATTCATTTTTTATATTATATATCTATATATCTTTCTCTGCAACCCCATAAATGACTATAATAAAGTAAATAAGATGATCACATCAAAAGAGAAATTTGATTGTGAATGAAGTCATTAAAGTAGTACTTGATTAGGAACATAACTCTTAGATTTTACTAGCTAGCATGTATATATACTCTTTTTTGTTTAAGTTGGAAATTATCCGTTTGTCTTATGAGAAGCGTAAAGAAGATAGACGTAGGATTGGGTGCAAATTTCTGTTTTATCTTCAAATGACCTAAGGATTAAGCCAACTTTTTATTTTTTTTAAAATATTTGTATCTAAAGTCTATATCTAATCTATACATATTCGAATATATATGAAATATGATATTCAAAATATATAAAAAAAAGTTAAAAATATATATATACCTCTATTTCACGGTCACTTTTCAAGGTCAAGAGAAATTATACTCTTTAATTATTTGTATAGAATATTAAGGAGTTGAGAATACGTTTATATAAATAAAAGAAAAGTATTTTTTCCATTAATTAATCTATAAAGCGTCTTATGGTTGCTATATATCACTGCCAAGACATCATTGATATTACGAGGAGCAGCTTGTATATATAGGGACAAGGCAAGTAGGCAAACCCCATACATGCAAAACAAGCTACACAATCTCTTGACAGCTATATATATTTGTCAACATTGAAGTTTACAATTCAAGTATCGGCTCTCAAACACCACAAATCGCGCCTCAATGGGACATTATATATACATATATAGACACACACACACACACACACATACAAATGCTAGAGCTGTCATGATCAATATTTCATCATTATTGAAGGATCAGACTGATATTTTGGGAAGCCAACATAAAAATAAAAAATTTTAAAATTTTTTAAAATTAATAAGTTGGGTTTAACCAATAATTAAAAGATAAATATATATTGCATAAAGAAAACTTAATTTTTTTTAGAAATTAATGCTAATAATTATATTTGCTTATAAATTCTAATGTATAAAATTAACGTATAAACGAAAATAAAAAAAATAAATACTAAATTTAATAAATTTAATTATATTTGATATTTCAATACATAGCAGGAGAATTTTAAAAATTTTAAGATCCAAATCAATAGATAGCACCGCCCCTGGTTATCCATAAGTGGCGATAAAAAAGAAAAAAAGGAGTTAACTTGAAAGAAGAAAAATTACTCTCCCTGCTAATTACCACATATTTAATTTATTTAAAGCCGCATAGCATCATTCAATTTGGTGTTGTGGTGCAAAAGAAATTAATTAATTCTATTGTTTGTCTGTTCACTTTTTAGTGGAGGCCAATTTTAAGCTATGATTATCATCATTCATAGTAGGGAAAGAGGTTTGTCCGTCTATCTTGCTTAGATTTTTATTTTTTAAAAATATTTATATTTAATATATATTTTTAAATATATATAATTTTTTTTAAAAATATTAATATATAAATTTTTTAAATATATTAATATATTTTTATAAGATATGTATATATTTATATTCGATAATTATAATCAAATCTATATACATAGGTCAAGGCTTGATGGCATTGATGGGGTCTCCCCGAAGAGATTTGACATTTGACAAGTGATCTTTAAAGGGTCCAGGCGGCAGACAAAGCCACGCCTCTCTGTTGTAACGTGAGATATAGTTGAGACATTAAGGTTCACGGGCGATGTTCTAGCCTTGAAAAACAGAAAAAGAAAAAGTTCTTTTTCTTCAAATTTATATTTATATATATATATATATATATATACACCTATATGCAGCTGATATATTGTACAAATTGTTAATGTCCCCATTTCCTCACATGTGGGATCCTCTAGCAAAATCCAGAGGTAAAACTAACACGTACAATTAGCCAATTGATGATAGCAAACGAGGACGAAGAATCCCCCTTTTTATCAAGGATTCATCCATGTAGGGAAACAATCCCATTAAATAGTAAAAATTTTTAAATCCCCCATAAAATAGGAGGAAAAGAAAAACACCTTTTTGTCATGCAGTTCTTTTATATATATAGTTTGATTGTTTAGGGTTGAACTTGTTCATATAGAGATGATTGAATTGTGCTTGCTATGAGATGTTATTTACTTTGAAATGATATTTAAATTATTTTTACGGTTTTATTTTTAAAAAAAAATGTACCTCATAAGATATAGATGATCCTTGCTCTTATACATCATGACCTAAATACTTGGCTAATGAGTATGAGATCATTATCTCCCTCAATATTAGCCCTTAGCAAGATTGTGGATTGTGTTTTTATACAAGGGCTAATGAGTACGAGATCATTATCTCCCTCAACATTAACCTTTGGCAAGATTGTAAACTGTATTTTTACACAGGCTAGCTATCACAATTTTATCCTTAGAAAAAAAAATAACTCATAGAAGAAATGTGATCCTTACTTTTATAAGTTAGAGTTTAGATATTTAATTAATCGACGTACGATCGTTATCGCCTCATCAAATTCTAGACACTAAAATTAATAATTCAACAATCTACCAATAAATCAGACGGTGTAGATTTTAGTTTGTCAAGCAATATTCCTTGAACTGATTAGTTAACCAAATTCTAACAAAATATTTCTTATATAAAGATTTATAAGAGATCCAAAAGATGATAAGTCTTGTTATTTTCGGTGATAAATTTTACAACCTATATAGCAAATTGCAACCGCATATTCCTTAGGCAGCCATTGATGGGGTATGCCTGGCAATTTATAAATTTGTGTTATATCATATACAATTTATTATGTTATAATTATTTTATTTAAATTATTTATATTTATATAAATTTTGATATATTAATAAATCGTATTATATAAATTTTAAAATATTTCTATATTCATGTCATGTTATAATTTAACTATTTTTTTATATTATATTCACATAATCCGAACATCAAAATTTCCTTATTTGAGCAAGTAGTGAATGGTGAAGACAAGACGACATTTGAACTTCCTCGGATACCTCAAAATTATTCATTGACAAATTATTTTGTGGACATATAGCTTAGGTAGTTAGGTTTTCATGACTACATTTGAAATATAGGAAAACAAAAGAAGAAGTTCGAGCACAATTGAACTTTGTTATTTATGGCAAAGAACTTCACCTAAAAGATAATATATTTTCTTTTATTCTTGGAATAAAAGTCAAATTCCATCAAATCAGTTCGGATATGTAATATTCTTACTAATTGATACGATTAAGTTATATATATTCATATATATATATATATATATATAATAGTTAAAATATTCTAAACTTTTTTTTAATTTATGTATAATTAATGTTTTGACCATTGAATTTGACGGTTTAAATATTTATGTCATCGTGCATGTAAAGTTTCAAGTTAATTTAATATTTATGTTACATAAAATAAGAATTTTTAATATATATTTAATGATGAAAGTTTTATTATTTTCAAATAAATATTTTAATTTTTTAATTTAAAATTTAATATGTATAATTTACGTGAATAACGTACGAAATCTAAAGTTAGGTGACATATAAAACATGAATGGTATAAAAAAAATTAAAAACTTAAAATACTAAAATGATCCTTATATTTCTAATTTTTCGAGTAAGCGATTACCCCTTAAAAGTAAATAAACCCTTATTTAGCATGAACAGCACTAAGATCTACTTAATTAAAAAAAATAGTAATTTAAAAACTTAATAATTGGATATTATATTTTATGGGCTTAATATAAACAATAAAACGATACGGGTTTATCTACTTTTTTTTAAAAAAAAATGCAAAGGCTTAATTGAACAGTAAAAGGATACACACTTTTTAGTATTTTAGCTATATAAAAATTATAAAATAGCTTAAAACTTAATATAAATTTTGCAACAGCTAATAAAATCTAGCAATCAATGGGTTCTATAGTACCATTTTTGCCGTGACTATTATTTGAGTTAATTACGATAAATATCTATTACAAATATCGATAATAAAAATTATTAAAATTGTTAAATAACAATTATAATATTGTGTTACGGTTGCTATTTAAATCTCTGATTAGATGTTCTATTTTACGGGCATAAGTTGCTCTTTTTCTTAAAACTCTATCGAGATTGTGCCCTATCATAATAGATCTCGGATGAAATACTGAAATTTTCCCGGGTTCCCAGATCAGGTGGATACTGTAGTTTTGAATCTCACTGACCCTCTCATTCAAAGGAAATGCTTGTGAGACAATTGCGCGTTGATTTGCTTGGTCTGCCTATATCTATGCTCTGTACCATGAAAGTGTTTTGTGCTCTACCACAGTTATTATCAAATAAGAGTCCCTGCGTCTCCTGAGTTGCTAGTGCTTAATTTTGATTTTTTTTTTTTTTTACTATTGATATTAACTTTCAATATTAACAGTAATTTATTACAATAATATAATTACATGACAAAAGACAATAAATATAATATAATCGAAAACGCATTCAAGACCACAACATAAACTTTGCTCAAGCCCTAGATCCCTGCCCCAATCCCGATTATAAAAGAAAAAAAATGTTGATTGTGACTGCTCATCCCGTAGGGAAGCAAGTATTTAACTTCAAGGCTCATCTAAAATTTCCTTAAACATGGTAAAGGTAACGTGCTCAATGTTCCATTTTTTTTTTTTAATTTCTACTTTTCATTCATGTTAGGATCACTTAAAGGTTGACTATAGACTAGAATTATTGAATTACAATTTAAAAAAATTACATTTATTATTTTATTTTACTAAATTCAAAAAAATTACATTATATATATATATATATAGATATCATCTTAGTCGAGCCTTAATTAATATTTCCCTATTTGAAATAATAAATAATAAAAATATAAGCAATGTTTTAATCAATTCAAAAGGTTTTGTTTTTTTTACACATTTAAATATCTAAAAGGATGAAGCGAATTTAAAAAAAAAAAAAAAAAACTTGGCCCAATTATGCTTGTAGGTTAGCTTGGGCCTAAAATGGTCCAATTCCAAAGCCTGGAAGATGAAAAATGAAAAGAAATAAATATTCTTTTGTCAAAAGAATAAACGCAGACTCTTAGAAATCCGGCGGAAAATAGATATCTTCGCCGGTAAAACTAAATTGTCGAGTCCCTAACCCCTTCTCTACCCCTTCAGTCCTCGGTGAACTCAACCGCCACTAACCGGCGCGCTTAATTTAGCACCGTGGCCTTACCTTTATAAGGAAAAAAAATGCTTGCTTTGCATCGAACATTTCGATCCGATCTTTGTCGTTTATCAACGGCCGCCCGTTTTGCTCGACGATTTCCTCTTCCATTTTGTTCTTTAAAGAAGATGAATCTTTCCCAGAAATCCACTTCCGGACCTTCTGGGTATTCTTCAGTGAGTCCTCCAATTTCTAAATTAGTTTTTTATGTATGCAGAATTTTGAACAAATTTTAATTGTAAAAGATTGATGGAATAATTACTGTCCGCTAGTTTATTTTATTATTTATCTTTCATGGCTTCTTCTTTTTGATTATTGTAACTCTACTTTTTTGATTAATTTGAGTGGAATAATTGAAAAAAAAAATATTTGGGTTACAGATTACTGCTGAAAAGCCTTTTGGCAATGAATCTTCTGTTGAGGAAGCGAGGCAATCTTGTGGTGCAACAATTATAAATGAGAAGATATCTCAATCTAACTATGCAAAAGACTTTCCTTTATTGTCTGTTAACACTGGTTCTAGCTCTAAAGATGGGAACTTAGGTAAAAGGAGAAATAGGATTGATTTAGGATTGGAGGTGAGGCAAGAAACTGTTAATTCTTCTGAACTTGAAGGAATTGCAAATGTTGCAAGCCTGCAGGAAGAATATTCTTTGCTTAATAGAAGTAGAACTAGGATTGATTATGGATGGCTCGAAACTGTTGATTCATATGAAGATGAGGGAATTATGAATATTGCAAGCCTGCAGGAAGAACATTCTTTGCCTAGTGAATTTGGAAACAAGAAGGTTTCTAGTAGTTACGTCCGAAACCTCCCTTCAAGCAAAAGCAAATCCAACAATCTAGTAGGTACTAAGATGTCTCATCGCTCTGAGGGTTTGCCTAAGGTTGAAAGATTCAATATATGCCTGCCTAGATTCAGAGATACCGAAACGAAAGAAGTCCTAAGGCCTGGAATGGTTTTGTTGAAACGTTATATCTCTCTTCGTGAACAGGTTTCTCCTTGAGGCTTAGCTTTAATTCAAATTACTTTCTCATATCACGTTTTTCTTGATTTTAATTCAGCTATACTTAATTTTTCAGATCAATATAGTCAAGACTTGTAACACACTTGGTGAAGGCCCTGGGGGATTCTATAGGCCAGGCTACAAAGATGGAGCAAAACTTAGACTTAACATGATGTGTCTTGGTCTGAACTGGGATCCTCAAACAAGACAATATGATAAGCAACATCCAGTTGATAATTGCGAGCCACCCGATATTCCACTTGAATTTCATCGTCTGGTTCAAAGAGCAGTCCAAGATGCACAGAGCCTTATCAAGGAGGATTCTCATTTAGTCAATCCAGAATATGTACTTCCTTCGATGTCTCCAAACATATGCATCGTAAACTTCTATAATATACATGGACGACTTGGCCTCCATCAGGTCCTTTTTTATTTATCATTTCTCTTACTGTCTGCTTAAGCATTTTTTAACGCTTAAAAACATACTGCTGGATAATTTGATCTGAAAGATTTGCAAAAAATTTTAGGACATCCTCTGGATGCACCACCTTCGAGCATCGAAGGTTTATGAAAGTAATACACTCATAATAAGCTTTACAATGCAGGATCGAGATGAAAGCGAAGAAAGTCTCCGTAAAGGATTACCAGTTGTTTCTTTGTCTATTGGTGATTCCGCTGAGCTCCTATACGGGGATGGCAGGGAAGTTGACCGGGCAGAGAAATTGATATTGGAGTCCGGGGATGTACTATTGTTTGGTGGTGAATCTCGAATGGTGTTTCATGGGGTGACATCCATCATTCCATTCTCTGCTCCTCAGCCTCTTTTAGCCGAAACTGGGCTTCGACACGGTCGTCTCAATCTTACCTTCAGACAATATTGAAAACCTTGAACTATAAACATAACTGTGTCGCTAATACATATTCAACATCTTTATTATTATTATAACTCCATAGAGTAGTTGAAATCTGTAATTTGAAGCGTCATTTGGTTAGAAATGTAATGCAGAAGCAAAAATACTTATAGAATGGCTGATTGTATCTAAAATTTTCAATTTTTTGGTCCTCAATATCTTAGCTCTTTCTACATGTGCTTGCTTTGTGGAATCACCTTGTTTCATTATTCATATAGCAGCATGTACCATATGATTCTACCTCCAAGCAATGTTGATCCGACTTTGTATTTTTTTTTTTAATTATTCGTTTTTGACACATATTCAATATAAGATGAAGATATAATTTTTAAAATAAATTAATAAATTAAAAAATATATTTATATTAATTAAATATTTATATTTAAAATTTATATTTAAATTCGAATAAGATAGCTTAAGAAGGGATCAGTTCATTGGTGAAACGCCATGTTGGCAACGTGTCAGCAACAAGATCACTTAAAAAAACCATAAAATATTTCATGCCACAGCAATGAAAGCATTATTGGCTTTGGCTCCGCAACAGGATAAGATTGGCATTTGTCATATTATGTGGTGATTCGAGATTGTCTGTCCGGTTGGTCTCACATCGTTTTGTCTATCGGATCATCATCATATTTAAATATTTTAGTACATCTTGTTTTTTTTTGTTTTTTCCCCTTAACAAATATGAAGTTACTTGCATTGCATGTTATTGATTTATAATCTCATTATTTTTATTTCAATTTTCACTTATTTTTCAATACAAATCAATCACGTTCACTTCTGGTTTTGTCTATCGTGGAAATCAAAGACATTTTTAAAGACAGTCAAGAAATTATTGAAAATTTAAAAATTAGATTTTGAAAAAAAAAAAAACTTAAAACGATTTGAATTTAATATTAAAAATACAAAAATTAATTTTATTTAAGTTCAAATTCAAATTCACTACTCAAATAATTCAAATTTAAAATTAAAAGCAATTCAAATTTGACGTGATTCAAATTCAAAATCGAAATAATTACACTTTCACCCATTTGCCATCTCAAGGCATCCTCATCTTAATTCTTAAATGAAGAATTGAAAACACCAAAAGCATGAGGTTATAACGCAATATTTTATCATCCCTCACAAGACAATAATGTTTGCTAATTGAACCAGTTAATGGTTCGATTAGATCTTCCATTATTGGAATAAAATATTAGGTGGTTGATATGATCATTTTCAAATCAGTCACTATCCTTATTGGAATAAAATATTAGGTGGTTGATATGATCATTTTCAAATCAGTCACTATCCTTATTCCTTGCCCGTCAGTTTCTTACAAGTTTATCTTTTGTTATTGCACCATCCACCTCAAAGGTTGTTTGGCCTTCCCCACTGAACGACAACTTATTAATTTTTGTTTTTATTTTATTTTTATATGTTATATTTATGTTTAAAATTTTATATATTTATATTTTTTTTAAAAAGAATTACATATTAATATAATATTTTGATAGATTAATAATTCACATTAAATTTATATTATTTTTCATTGCATATTGTGCTTTTTGCTGTGTTTTAATTATTATTCTTGTATCACATTTTTGTCATATAATCATATTATATTTAAAATTATCAGATTTAATAAAATGATACCAATTACAAAACTCCGAATCTAAATAATAATAAAAAGTATAGAATAAATTAAACATGGAAGAAGCAAAGAAATGTGGAAATCCTACACGCCAAATCATACAACAATGGTGGCATCCTATGAACTTTGATGTTAACATATGAACTATGAATGTCTCCTCTGCTTTCCAATTGTCATAGTAATGGCCATTGCCTAAATTTGAAAAAAAAAATTACTTGTAAATGAAATTAAATTACAAATTTTTATTTTATTATAATTAGAATCATGATAATTGGATTTTGTTTATTCAATTTTAATATTCGATGAGTATAATTTATAATAAAGTAAAAGTTAATAGCTTTAATTTTGTGTAATAAAATATTGAGAGTTTTATTCCTCGATATTATTGCCTTTGGTAACACTACTTTAAATATAAATATATATATATTATTTGCTTTGCTTATGAGATTATTTGGTTTAAGGTTTATGAACATTTTACTTTATTGTGAAATCCTATTAAAGACTAAATTTTTTAATTTATTAATTCTATTCAACCGATTATTTGAAGTGAAATTAATTAACTTGATTTTTAAATTTAAAAAATCAAACTGATCGGATATTCTTCTTAACTAAAACAAGCAACAATATAACTTGTTAGTTAAAATAAGTAAAGAAAATACGTGACGAATAAAGGGTTAGTTCAATTATAAGTTCAACTTCATCAACCTCAAAATTAAATAACTGGTAATATATGTGAAATACAAAACTTGTAATCAAGAATTTGGCTTTAAAAAAGTTGTTATTCCATGAATATCCACAGAAAATAGTATCTGATTAAAGCAAAATAATAATAATAATAATAATAATAATAATAATAATAATAATAATAACCTATCTATTTTTGGTGTTACTTGCTTAGGTGGGGAAAACAAGGAGCAATAATGACACGTTTCCCCACTATTCTGGCTTTTCTCATCTCATATCACGGCCCTTTTGCCATTTATAAAAATAAAGCTAAAAGTACCATAGTAAAGTAACTTCATTTAATTTAAGGACTCTGCACGCCTTAAATGTTACAAAAATTAAGCATTGATTAATCAATAATAAAATAAAATTTAATTAAGTTGATAAAAAATTTTAAATTTTTTTTATTTAAGTTTATTTTCGATTTGGTTCATTCATATTATTCATGTATTTTATTTATAATTATTAAAAAATTAAAAATTATTTTTATTTTAATATTTATATATTTTAAATTAAATTTAAATATTTATTTAATTATTAAATATCAATTTGAGCTTGGTCAGGTTAGTCCAAATTGATGAAAAATCTATATAAGATCTTACCTGAGCAAGTCGAACTTGTCAAGTACGGTGAGTAGTCTGACCGATGAACAAGTCTGGTGAACTTCAAAATCTAAACAATATATATATATATATTAATATATACATATATAAATAAATATAGATATTTTAATCTTAACAATTAGAAAAAATATATATAATTATTGTATTATTTTTATTTGAATTTAATAAAAATTAATGTCCAATTCAAATCGGATTGAGTGAATAATAAATCATTTGATAAATCGATTCTTAAATCCTAATTACTTTTATGGCTCGAGAATAAGTTCAACACAAATGAAAATTTTTTATTTAACATTGCATTTGCTATCTAAATTCATTGGATGAAATGAAGTTCGAAATCAATAGAACGTTTTCTACTAGAAATTTTAAATTAATAATAAAATAAATAAATAAAATTTAAACTTAGCAGTCATCACGTATTACAACACTACCTAAAAAAAATTGTCACAATTTTCACGTGAAACTTGAGTTACTTATTTGTTCTTACTCAACAAAAGATCCTAAACCTAAAATACCATGAATAAATAACAACTAGTTCTATATTTTTCTTGTACATATAAAATATATATATAGTTAATTATTAAAGTCATGTGTTTAGAAAAATGAAATAATTCTGTTCCTGATAAAACTTTTCTATAAATGTAAATCGGAGATTATTCAATGCAAGACCGCATTCTAATGGCAAATGGTATACTTAAACTAAATAGAGTTTAGTTAGGTAACGCTAATTCTACATTTGAGTAGAACCGATAATATTAAACATAATATGATTGAATGATATGAATATAACATAGAATAAATAATTAAAACGTAAAATAAAAAATAATATAAATATGACATGAATACATGAATATATTAAAATTTATATAATATAAATTATTAATAAATCAAAATTTATATAAATATAAAATACTTTAAACAAAATGATGATACGATAAAATACAAGACACTCATTCTTATATATAATATAATAAGATTATATATAAAACAAGACGGAACAAGCATTTATCAAAAACTTTTATACTTAAAAAAAAAAAGTCAAACTCATTCAAGATGGGTCAATACATTATCTATCGAACAAATCAGATTTTCTTATCATTATCATATCATTCCTTAACATGGTTTTTTTATATATTAATGACTATTAAGATTTGAATATTAATCACTCAAATTAAAAATCCAATATCTTAACAAATCACACAATTATTTATTTTGTTATACGAGTTTTATTTACCCTCTTTATGAAATCTGACTTATTTCATTTGTTTACATATACTTTTATTCTTATAAATTTTTTTCGTAATTTTTTATATAAATAATTTTTTTAACGCAATGCTAAGGTGGAATGTTTTATACCTTTTAAAAAAATTATTCTTATATATATATATATATTTTATATCTTTTAAACTAATTAATCAAAAAATTGTGTATAAATAATTTTTTAATGCAATGCTATGGTGGAATATTTAGAATTTATCAGTATGAATAGAAGAGTGCCAACATCGAAAATATTTTAATTTGGTTAATAAAATTTTAAAATATTGACAATAAAATACTTATTCATACAAAAATATTACTAAAAGTTTTTATTAAAAAAAATAATAAATGGTAAAATTTTTTAATTTTACAAATAAAATTAAAAAATTACCAGATAATCTTACTATACATTTAAAAAAGTAAATAAATAAATAAATGAAACGTATCGTATCTTTGTATTTCATTTGTAGGAACCTACCTTAATTATCCACACCTTATATGCAAATTATTTTTTGAAAAAGGTTAGGAAATTTAATCACTTGCCATAAATATATATATATATATATATATTTGCAAAACCTATCGGAGCATTAGTCAGATATGTCGAAAAGAATTCAGCCTATAGCACGTGAGCAAGTGGCACTGTTTTAATTGGACGGCTAACTTGAGGCCAGGTAAGAAGTCAAAAGTGTAATTTTGACTGTAAAAGAGGGGCATTTTTTAACCTAGAAACAAACAAACAAACCAACAACTGAAGAACACGTCGGCAAGTTCCCCCTTCTTTATATAAACTTTCCATCTCTCCCGTTAACATTTGCCTTTCCTTACTTTAACAGCAATTTGAGCCAACCAAACACTGTGCTACATTTTCGGGGGCAGCGGCGGAGATAAAGGATGCAGAGATTTATTCCGGCGAGGAGGTTATTGTCGGAAACTAAATATTCTCTTCGGTGGCAACGGTGTTGCTTCTCTCAGGTGGCTAAAAATGAGGTTGATAATAACGATGGTGTTGTTCCTAAAATGCCTCCTTTTGACTACTCTCCGCCTCCTTACACCGGTCCTTCCACCGACGAGATCCTTTCCAAACGCAAGGCGTATCTTAGCCCCTCCTTGTTTCACTTTTACAACAAACCCGTGAGTTCTTTTTTTTTAGATCTTTTGAAACACGGGATCTATGGAGTTTTGATACACACAAGGAAAACTAAATTAATTATTATTAATTTGCGTTTTTTTTATTAAGATCAAAAAGCGATACTGTGGATTATTGGACAATCCTTTCGAAACGTCTACGATGTGTTTTTGTTCATGCAAACCATGAATTTTAATCTTAATTTGAATCTTTCATTAATCAACCATCTAAATATCGGGTAAAAGTTTATTATCAGGAAAAAAACCGAAGACGATGAAGAAAAATTATAGAATTGTTCACTACTTCACGTATTTAGATCTGTTTGGTTGATTCTCCGATTCATTGAACTGTAGAAATTTTGTCGAAAGATTTGTCGTTATTTTCATTTCTTTTTCTCCCTCTGGTCCCACCTTTTCATGCCTTTGTTTTTAATAATTTTATTTTAATTAAATTAATGAATAATGAATACTCTGTTTTTTTTTCTTTCGTTTTCAGCTGAACGTAGTGGACGGGAGGATGCAGTATTTGTTCGATGACAAGGGGCGAAGATACCTAGACGCATTTGGAGGGATTGCGACGGTGTGTTGCGGCCATTGTCATCCTGACGTGGTGGACGCAATCGTCAATCAAACCAAGCGCTTGCAACACTCCACTGTTCTCTACCTCAACCATGCCATCGCTGATTTCGCTGAGGCCCTTGCCGACAGGTTACCCGGCAATCTTAATGTAATTACTTACTCCAGCCATCTAACTATCGCATAGTCAATGGTTTTGATGGCTGTTTCATTCTATTTAGTATGCCCCTGTTTCCATACACATAGCCTCATATTCACCTATATGTGAATCACAGTTTTTTTAGTAATAATGGTTTCCATTGAACAAAGTCAAAATTTATGTCAAAATAGGAATACTTCTTTTTTTTTCTTTTTTTTTAATCTATGCAGTTACTCTATTGGATGAAAAACTTTCAATTCTGGCCATACCTTAGGTTTAAATTGTTCTCTTTCAAGATGATGACTTTTCTGAAGTTAATTTTTAGTCTAGGTATTTTATTTTGGTTTGCAGGTCAACTATAGTTGATAGATTTTTATTTTCAATTTTGAGTTGTGTTGCCCTTGGCTCTTTCATTAGTCCCCATATCATTTGTAGCTAAATGGTTATATTGAACATCTATTAGATATTGATTTTTGTGAATAGATTTAAGTACTATTGGATTTAAATATGTATATAGATAATTTGAGGACTAGCTAAACAAGTTTGGATACCTCGAATAATAGTGGATATACAACATGTCTCATCCCCAGCTACGAGATAACGTTAGGTCAAATTATGACTCAACTTGGAGTTTTGGAATGAATGAGGGATTTGTCATTTCTGCGTGCTCTTCATTCATTGTAATAAGACGTACATTTTTTGGATTTAAATTGGTCTCTCTGTCTTTCTTCTTTTTTGTTATCTTAAATTTGGGTTTCTGTTTTGTGGCTTTGTAGGTCGTATTCTTTACAAATTCAGGGACAGAAGCAAACGAGTTGGCAATGATGATGGCGAGATTATATACGGGATGCCATGACATAATATCATTGAGGAACGCATATCACGGGAATGCAGCAGGGACCATGGGAGCAACTGCCCAAAGTAACTGGAAGTTCAATGTTATACAGGTACGTTGCAGTTTTTTTTATTGTATATTCTTGAAATTTGATGCTCTTATTGTTCCTCGGCTATAATCATTTTAGTATTGACCCAGATATCAGCGTGTGATTAAAGTAGTTGAAAATGAAATAACAAATGTCGGTGTTTATTAGGGCCTACTGATGTACTATCAATCTTATGTTACTTTGGATTTTTGCTATGGCGTGAACATTGTAATTAAAATTTACATCCAATGCTTGCTTAGTTACTAAAAAAACTGTCTGGTATTGATATCATGTTTTGAGTATTGCAGTTATCAGGGTACGTAAAATGCTAAAAGTATGCAAGTATTAAATTTGGATCGCATGTGGGGGTGGTGGGGGTTTAAATTTCAATCTTTTAATAAAAGGCACTGAAGAAAACAAATTCATTAAAGGACATCTCAATTGTGGAAAACTATTCGCATTCTATTTAAACTTATCAGCAAACTTGGGAATAGATTTACCTGAAAATTGTGTGGGTAAAAAAACATTTAATGCATCACATGGTGTTAGTTATTTCTTTTATTAGATGGACCACTTTTTTGTTGTGTTTTATACCGTAAGGTCCATAACTTTTGACAAGGGTAACTAGTGAACCATACCATATGATTCAGTTGCAGCAAATGCTGATATAAAGACAAAAGAGCACTTCACTATCTCTCTGTCTTTATTCTTTTCTCTTCTTGGGGGTGGAGGCAGGTGGCTAAAATTCAATCATTCACGTATTTGACGACTGGTAATGAATCATTTATTAGGAAGAGATTTTATTTATGTGATTTTTGTTTTCTTTGTACACACACACGTACATATGTTCCTAACTGCCTATGTATTGATAATATCCTAAGCAGATATAGTTTAAACCAAATCAACCTAATTGACCGATCAAGCCCAAACTAGTCCTTATATTTGTTCAACGCATATAATCCGATGTTATTGCGAACCATATGTCCTATTCAATCCAATGAATAACCCATATGTACGGATTATTTGCTTATCATAAATTTTGGAAATTTAATATGTTACAGTTCCTTTTTATCATTCAAATTATCGTTTTGGTATTATGAAATTAAGCTTAATATGTTAACGTAAGTATGCCTAACTCATAAGTATGTTCATCAGAGTGGAGTTCATCATGCCTTAAACCCAGATCCATACCGCGGTGTCTTTGGTTCTGAAGGAGAGAAGTATGCAAAGGATGTCCAAGACCTCATCCAGTTTGGAACTTCTGGCAACATTGCTGGTTTCATTTCTGAAGCTATACAGGTAATCACCAATATTCACCATCTCCTTCAATCTTCATTTCCTCTTATCAACTTCTCATTATGTCTTGGTGAAGACAATATCACCTAGCATTCCTTTTATGTTTTCGACAGGGAGTTGGTGGAATTATAGAATTGGCGCCAGGTTACTTGCCTGCTGTTTATAGCACCATAAAGAAAGCTGGAGGTCTTTGTATTGCTGATGAGGTTCAGGCTGGGTTTGCTCGCACTGGGAGCCATTTCTGGGGATTTGAAAACCATGGAGTTGTTCCTGACATAGTGACAATGGCAAAGGTTAATTTTCTCATTTTCTTGGTTGTATAAATGTTCTAGCTGCCTCCCTTTGCTAGATATGCATCATCTTACTATGATGGTAGCATTTTTTCAATTTGGATCGCTTATCTGGATCACGGCCGTAGAATCACATACCAACCTTTGTATTTGTTTTAAATTCATAAGAGTGGCAGGTAAACTATTAGGCTGAATGAGTACATCATAGAATAGATAGTCACATCCCCTGCTGTCGTGAACATTTTGTATAACAAATTGAATGATGATTGAGATGAAAATTAGAATCCTCACCATCATCTGTTTCACTTGAACAGTTAGAATACACGGTTAGCCTTTTCATAGAATCTGGTCTACACATCGCTATAGGTGCATTTGCTCTGGTATTATTAAGTTTGAGTTACACATTTGTCTTATGCATAAAATGGTGATAGATACAAACAATAGAATGTTTGATTTCCGCCCAAAAAGGAAGTAGGCTACTGTAATCTGTTTTTGTGTTGCTTAGCCATTCACTTGCTGCTAGCTTTTGCACATTGACATGTTTCTTTTATTACGTGGACAGGGCATTGGAAATGGCATTCCTCTGGGTGCTGTGGTAACTACCCCTGAGATTGCAGAGGTCTTGACTCGCAGAAGTTACTTCAATACCTTTGGTGGGAATCCTGTATGTACTGCCGCAGGGTTAGCTGTCCTGAACGTAATTGAAAAGGAAAAGCTTCAGGGGAATGCATTTGTCGTGGGGAACTATTTAAAAGAGAGGCTAACTGCACTAAAAGATAAATATGATCGTAAGCTTTATACTTTCTTCTGTATATCGTGCATTGGACATTCTCATGCACTGCCTTACTGAGAAAGAATACCGAGCAGTAACTGGCATTGCTAATCGTACGATTTATGGATGTATGCAGTTATCGGGGATGTGAGAGGAAGAGGATTGATGCTTGGAGTCGAACTTGTCACCGATCACAAGCTCAAGACTCCAGCCAAGCTTGAAACTCTTCATGTAATGGACCAGATGAAAGGTTAGGATTCTTACAATCCCCACATTAATCTTGCCATGGAATATACTTTGCTTCCAGTTACTAATGAACCCATTTTTTGTGTTCTAGAAATCGGAGTGTTGGTTGGGAAAGGTGGATTTTATGGCAATGTGTTTAGAATTACCCCTCCTCTTTGCTTCACTAAGGAAGATGCAGGTCAGTAGCTCTTCTTTAAATGATCGTCATGGTGACCGGCGCCATTCTGTTTTTCTTAATGCATGATAATTTGTTGTCGCAGATTTCCTCGTAGATGCGATGAATTACACCATGGCGAGGATGTAAAGCCTCCGGCTTAAATGCCGATGAGATATCTATATATGATCATTCATTCATGCATTCACAAGTTGCTCTAATCAGTGCTGTACCAGAAACATCGGTATTGTGAGTGAAAATCATGAATGAACGTATAGATTTCTACTTCAATAAGTTTAATGGACTTGCTAGCTATGGTTTGAAAAAAACTATGAATTATGAGTCAACAACTCGTTGACTCAGCCATTGATGAGTCAACAGCTCGTTGTCTCTTTGTTTAAACTCTCTTCATGTTTTGGACTTGAATAAGTTGCAGTAAGATTAAAAGTTTGATGGGTTAAATTTCTACTTTCTCAGTCTTCGCCCAGTTAGATGGATTTGTCTGAATAGTAGATACAGTTCGAAACCTCTAATTTGGGCTGTAAACCGATAATTTGATTTAGGGTCCATTCAAATCAATTTAGATGAACAATAAAATTAATTTTGATAAAATTAAAAATAATAACGATAATAAGATTAATCATATAATATATAATGCCTTCTATAATATGGTGTTTCGAATATCTTTCTCAAGAAAATTTTTTGGAATTAGTATATAATATATCTAATTTATATTAATACTTTTTTTAATTTTTTTTAGAATTTATAACGACGGCGGCTTCCCTTAATTTGATCATCATTGGCAATTTTCTTTTTTTACATACAGAATTAGATCATTTCCCAAAAAATAAAAATTACATTATTAATTATGGACTTAGAAAAAAATTAATATTAATATAAAAAGGCCTTAACATGATATTTCATATCATGTACCTTCTATGATATATTTTTAAAAAAATTTTAAAAAAATCTAATTTAAAAATAAAATGATATATGTGATATCTTTTGATAACGGAGTTAAAAAAAATAACTCTATAAGAAAACCTCTTTTTTATATTTATAATTATATCATTTATGAGCTGTCGAACATGCAAAATAACATTTTTCTAGTTTTTTTTTAATTTTATTTTTGTAACCATCAAAACAAAGCACTAACATAATTGTAGCTGGAATTTACATTTTCTTGGTAGCTGAAAAGGTGGAAATACTAACCAGGAAATCGTAATTTGCGTCCTAAAACAGAATTTATATTATGTGTTTCGAAAGTTTTATTTAAGGAATCATATATAAATATAAATATATATGAAGAAAAATGAACGACCTTCTTGTTCTTCATACTATTGTTTGCATAGGATATTAAAAAATTATTAATGAACAATGACATAAAAATTCTTAGCTTCTTTCGTCTTCTTCATTCAATCTTCATATAAAATAAATAGCAGTCATCATTTTATAACGAAATAGTAAATGTTATTTGTGACCAGAAGAATGTATTGCCTACCATAGCCATTGCCATTGCCGTTAGTTCTGTAAATGAACCCTGAGAGTATTTGATTAATAGTTCATAAACATGTTTGATTTTGATTTGCTTGCATTCGTTTATCAAATTAAACACACTATTTTAAATAAGGATTTAAGGTTCATTTATGTTGATGTCTCTTAGGCAGTGATCTGATTTGTTCGATAATTTGAATTCTTACAAAAATAAAAATAAAAAATAAAAAAAAATTAAAATTTAACTTTAAAAGCGTACTTCAATTCAATAAATATACGGGGAGCGGTGAAGACTACAGAGGTCTCAAAATTCAAATAAAAAATTAGCCTCCATTAGATTATTTAAATTTGAATAATCCTAAGGGTGCCACGTGTCGTTTAGTTTTGGGGTTCGGTAATTGTAGATAGCACAGACCACAAAATCTGTCTACATAGCTCCCTTTGAAGGTGGAGCTTCGCGGGGATCGTACGTCAGCCAAGGCCTTAGACCGGAGTGCGCTCCTGCGGGTGCAGGTGAATCTCTCAGCTTCTGTTAGTTCTGTCCCTCCTCGGTGCCTCTTCCCTTTCCAGGTAAAAGATAGGGCTATTCAAAGCAATCTAACCAACCCAAGGAAGGCAAGCTAGTCTAATGCTAGGGGATTCGATTCATCTCTATCAAGGACTTAACCACCTTCCCAAATTCAACTCATTCAAGCATTCGTTTCGACTCGCCAATAGGACGTTTACTCCGGGAAGTCAGGAAGTAAGATAGCAGCTAAGACCGCTTCTTCCGCATCAACCGGTGATTCTTTCATTCCTAAAGAAAGTGGAATAAGTAAAGCTGGACCTTCTCCCTTCATCGACAACCAAAAGAGAGAAGCCACCCGCGGTACACCTACCATATGATTGTCGAATTTCCCAGTCAAGTGGCACTCAACTTGCCTATGGGAAGTTGGGCAATGATTATGTGTCTTATATGTTATTGACTTTGAGTATTTTTGGGTTTAATAAATTTAACAATTTATTAAACGCGTCAATATTAAATAAAATATATTTAATTTATTTATATTTATGATTTACTAATAAAATCATTTAAGAAATTAATGTTTGTTCAAGAATTTTTTAATATAATATAATTAATAATACTAATACATTTTAGCATTGTATCATTTCTCTATCAATATATTTATTGATATTCTTTAAAATTTTTATTTATTTATTTTTAATTTGTTTCAATTTTTATATTATTTTTGAATAGATTTTTAATTGTTCGTGATTATATTCAATTTTATATTTATGAACATGTTTATTTATTGTTTTTAAACAAATTCTTTTAATTTAGGTTAATGAATGCATATACTATTTTAGAAATTCTTAACAAGCATGAACATAACACAAACAACTCCAAATAAATAAATGAACACCAATAAAAGATTTACTCCTTCAAACTAGACTCATTTACAACCTAACTGCCAATGCCATCCTTAAGTGAATCAAAACCATATGCTCGTACAATATATTACTCAAATGCAATGCCTTAAAACCCAAGCATAAGATTTGTAGTATGGTACTTAGGATGCTTTATTTTTAATTTAAGCAAAATGTTTTTTGACTATACATTAAGATTTTTTATTATCAAACGCAAAATAAAACTCAGAGTTTAACTCAGTTGGTTCATGTAGTTATAGTGGTATTCAACAGATTTGAAATTCGAATATTAGTATTTGCAACTTTAAGAGCCTAGAACTTAATTTAATTGGTTCATGTAATCATTATGATTTCTAACAAGTATAGAGTTCTAATCTTAGCATCTATAGCCCATTCTCCTATCTTCAAACTATGGCTTCATTTGTAAATAATACTCTAGCTACAATCACATTGAAATTTCCAACTACATATGTTTAAGTGCCAAGCTAATGAACCATATTTGGATTTTTTATCCTTTTATTCTTTGCTAACATTTAAGAGGAAGATGAAGGCAGATCGATCTATAGACAAGTATAGAGCTCGGCTAGTAGTAAATGGTACAAGCAAAATGAAAGGCCTGATTATTTTGATACATACTCACCAGTAACAAGAATAACATCTATTCGAATGTTAATAGCTATTGCAGCTCTTAACGATCTCGAGATACACCAAATGGATGTTTAAACTGCTTTGCTGAAGGGAGAATTAGATAAAGAAATCTATATGGAACAACCTGAAGGGTTTATAGCTCTGAGTCAGGAAAGAAAAGTGTGTAGGCTTGTTAAATTATTATATGGTCTAAAGCAAGCACTGAAACAATGGCATCAAAAATTTAATAAAACAATGTTGTCAAATGGGTTTCGCATTAATGAATACGATAAATGTGTATAAATAAAGTATACGAATAAAGGGTATGCCATTGTTTGTCTATACGTAGATGATATGGTGATCTTAGGCAGTAATGATGAGATTATTAGAGCTACCAAATCATAGTTGACCAGTAAATTTGATATGAAAGACATGGGTGTAGTAGATGTGATTTTAGGAATTAAAATTTATAAATCACAAGATAGCTTGGTATTAACTCAAGATCATTATTTGAACAAGATTCTTGAAAGGTTTAATAAGAATGATACCAATATAACCAAAACACTTATAGACATAAATTTACATTTAAGGAAGAATACTAGTGATGCAATATTTCAAGTTGAGTATTCGCGTATAATTCGTAGCTTAATCTATCTGATGAACTGTACAAGACCAGACGTAGCTTACTTAGCTTGCTATAATCAAGGACAAGATTACTGGAAAGCAATCATGAGTTTACTCAGATATCTGAGATACACCTCAAATTATAGACTGCACTATACAAGATATCCGGCTGCACTAGAAGGATGCAGCGATGCAAGTTGGATATCGAATTTTAAAGACTCAAAATCTACTAGTGGATTTGTCTTCACTATCAGAAGAGCTGTAGTGTCTTGGAAATCTTTTAAAGAAACATGCATAGCTAGATCCATAATGAAATCTAAGTTTATTGCTTTAGATAAAGCCGAAGAAGAAGCAGAGTGGCTTCAAAATTTTTTAGAAGATATTTCATATTGGCCGAAACCTATGCCGGCAATATGTATACATTGCGATAGCCAATCTGTAATTAGTATGACACAGAGTTGTTTGTATAATGGTAAGTCTCGACATATTCGTCGAAACACAATATCGTGAGACAATCGCTCTCAAATAGAATTATCTCTATTGATTATGTGAAGTTAAAAGATAATATTGCGAATCCGCTTACGAAAGGTTTAACAAGAGAGTAAGTTTGTAAATCATCGAGGGGAATAGGACTTAAGCCTATAAATTAAAAATTACATAATGGTAACCCTACCTAGTTGACTAGAGATCCCAAGATCTGGGTTCAAAGGAACAACCGAATTATATTAACTTAGTAATAACACTAAAAGAGTTAAACACTCTTACCTATTCCTATGGTAAATCAGTGCTGCTTGCAAAAGTGTTAGGTTAAGCTATACTTTTAATGATTCTTATAGCTTGATAAAATCAAGTAGGGTATTGCAGAATACTCTTAATAAAAAAATCATCTATGTGAGTGTGAAACATGGTTATTTCTATGAAAATTGATAAAACTAAATTCCCTAGAGCATTCTCTGAAACCAAGATGTGTTCGGGGCCAAAATGAACATAACTATGAAAACCAAGATGGTCGAAGAGGGATTATATGACACCTATTATCTTGGTTTACATGAAAGGCTGAATAGTTCAAGATATCAAATTCACTAGTTAGCCGAGTAAATTCGATAGTTGTCGTTATGATAGGTTCAAGGCCAAAAGCTACTTATCCTGATGCAATAACTTTTCAAGTTATTCTTTCTCATATTTTGAGCCAGTTTGTCATCTTATTCAGACAATTTCCATTCACGTGAGGGATTATTAAATATCAATAAGGATAATTAATGTGTATACACGGTGCATCAATACGATGTACGATTGATATCCGAAGTGAATGAGAAATTGTTCTCATGATACCCACTTGAAGAGGAAGAGAATCTAGTTTGAATAAGATACTCTGTTTGAATTTCAAATTGTCATCTGAAATTTAAATTTTAAAATTTAAATTCGGCTATTATCCAGAGTTTTAGAATCTAAATTTAAAATTTAAAATTTAAAATTTGAAAAATATTTTATCCTTTTAAATTTATCATATTATGTTTTAACACCTATAAATAGGTGTAAAACTAGAGAAGGAAAAACACAAAAAAATCATCTTCCTTTCCTCTACTCCTCTCTATTCTTATATTCATCCGAGAGAAAATTTCATCACCTTTGGTTCGTAGTGTTGCGCTTGTAAGTGCTAATAATCGCAACGTGATCGAAGAGGCTTGGGAGACATGCTGCAAATTTTGTCGAGTACACTGGTGGCAGGCAATAAACGTCTTAAGATCAGAGATTTAACCTCGACTCGGTCGTGTTACATCTGACATTTCAGACTTTCAATAACACGTACATTTGTTTTGTGATTTTCTTATTTATTTAATTTATTTAATTTTATCCTAGTACCATCTTAATCGTTTGATCATTTTGCAGTAATTTGACCCAAAAAATTACTTCAACTAAATTAAACATCGAAACAATTCTACGAAGATTTATCATTATAGATATTCAGTTTTGACTACTAACATAGTCGCCAAGAGTATAGAATTTAACACATTCATTTGCTACCATGAAAGAGCAGCATATAAATTGGTGTTCTAGAAGATTTGCTAAACTTCCAAAACTGTTTAATATGAATTGGTTTGCTCATATATTAAGGGTTGATGGTAACATTTCAACTAGCTGAATTGCATATATACACATATATATATTTGAGGTTGTCGGATTTAATCTAATATGAAAATTAAAAGTTTGACATTCTATCAAATTATTTCATCGAACCCAGATTTGATTCATATACATATTTGTAAGTTAAAGTAGAATTTAAAAGAACAATAGAAATAACTCAAAAATGGAAAATAAAAAGAAATAAAAGCAATTAAAGATTACCAATAATATAATTTTGGATAGTAATATTTATTATTTCATGTTGGAACAGGCATGGAAGTAAAATTAAAAGTTTGACACTATATCGAATCATTTCATCAAACCCTAATTTTATTTATATACATATCCGCAAGTCAAAGTAGAATTAAAAAATAGAAATAAACTCAAAAATGGATAATAAAAAGAAATAAAAGCAATTAAAGATTACCAATAATAAAATTTTGGATAATAGTCTCATGTTGGAACAGGCATTGAAGAAGAAGACATCGTATAGTTCCGCCGGTGATAATAATTTGCAGAAGGTTGGCGAGCCAGCAGCAGCAAGCTTGAGAATCTGATAGCTGACATAAGAATTGAGGCCAAGTCCATGAGCAAACATGAAAGCTCTTGCAACATGCTTACGCTCTTTCTTAACATCACACTCATCGCTTTGTCCAGAATTTCGAGCGATTAATTTGTTTGCTCAAATCTCTGCGCATTTGGTTTTCTTTATATATTAGTATATTTTCTTTTATATCGTAATTAATATTTCTCAAAATGAAATGGTTCCTCTTGTTTTTACTTAAATACCCTTTTGCTTTAATTTTATTTTTAAAGTTAATTTATTTTTCAAAAATTTTCCTTTTTTTTTTTTCCTTAGAAACATTGAGACCCAATGTTTGAATCCTTGTTCTTATTTTATAAGAAATTATATAATATATTAAAATTTTTAGACTCTATAATTAAGGTTGAAAGAGTGACATAAACGTAAAGTAAAAAAATTTGAATAAAAAAATAAAATTATGTGAAAATCTTTTAATTTTGTTTGTGAGATTAAAAATTTTATTGTCTGTACATCAAAGACGAATCCCTTATTTTTTGCCTCTATATATACCAAAAAGAAAGAAACATTTTTAAAACGATAAAATAATTTAATCCTATACAATATGGTTAAAATAATGAAGATATTTTTATTAGCTTCCAACAACTTTTTAACACGTAAAAATTTGTATAAATCCAATTAAATTAAATTTAAATTTAAATAATTTTTATATTAATTTTTATATATTTTTATAATTAAATTAAAATAAAAATTTTAATATTTAAAAAATTAAATCTAAATCAGATTAATCTAAATTATTAAAAATCTATCTTGAATTCGGCTCAATTTCAAATCGGACAAGGACATTGATCAAATGTAAAGTTCATTGACAAAATTTGAATTTTTTTAGATAAAAAAATTATAAAAGAGAGAGAGAGAGAGAGAAATGGGATGGGGGTAGAAAAGTAATTTCAGATGAGGTGCAAGCTAAGCTCACGTAACGTAGATGAGGACACTATGGGCTCATCTTGCAGCTGCGGCAACCTAATTTTAAACCAACTTACACCCAAATTCAAGAAATTTGACTGAAAAATGTCGACACTCTTTCGAGAGAAAGTGATTAGAAAAACACTTTTTTTCCCCCAATTTCAAACACTGTCTTACTTGCCATTTAAAATAATCCTACTAATTATTGATGCTTTTACTTTTTGTTGCTTTAATTAATTTGTTGGCAAAAAAATTAAAAAAAATTCAATTTGAATCTTAAAAAGTTTTGTTTGTGGTGGAATATTACATTTTTACATAAAATTATTCATAGACAGACAAATTATAATCTTAATTAAGCGTTAATTTCATATAAAAATTTAATGAATTAAATTAAATAGATAAAATAATCCATGAATCAGCATACTAATGATATAAACAATAAACGAATTAGCTTATATATATATGCGAATCAATCTAGCATAAAATAAATAAAATTACCTAAGTGACCTGTTGTAGAATATTAAACTTTTAATTTTAATGATAAAAAAATTTATTCCTAACAATCTCAAATATTAAAAATAAAAAGCAATTGTTTTCATTTTTATTATAAAAGAAAAAAGCATATAATTACTAATCAAATTAACATACTACCAAAGTTTTACTCTCAAATATTCAAAGGAAAAGAAGAGTTAAATTACAACCTTTATTTTTAGTTAAAGGATTAAAGGGAAAATGATATACAAATTTTGAACCATGCTATTTGTGAATTAAATATCTCGTAATTGACATTAAGCAAATTTAATTTGCATAAAATAACTTACATTTTGAAAATAATTTGCAGATATATATATATAGATATTAACCATATTAAATTTTATTCATCGAACGAAGATTCGAACTTGAATTATTAAATAAAATGAAAATTATATTTCAAGTATATGCTATGTTTATTATCGTGATGATGAAATTAAAAGGAAAAAATAAGCATAAAACAAAAGCACAATGGGTCTTTCTCTAGACGAAGGACAAGTTAAAAATAATTTATATAATTTATATATTCATATTATGTTTATATTATTTTACGTATTATTATTATTATTTTTTTATCATGCAATTCTCAGCGTGGCTGCCGAAAGCACACGGAAGCTGGTTGTGACCTTCCCACGAGATGTAGAGAAGAAATCAATTGAGCTTTTAGCCAATTGTGATGAGCTGAGAAGAAAACCAGCCTGGCCATGAACACACAACCTTAAATTTACTCATACAAAATGGGTCCATTTGATCCATCATGGTCTCAATTGGACACCCTATGGACCAAATTTTTCCTCCTTTGGTTGGATCAAGCTGTAATTTTGGTGGCCTCTGATTTTTATCATCGAATCATAATTATAATCATAAAAATTATTTAATTATTATTATAATTACAGTAAAATGTAATTTTTAATTTTAAAATCTACGTCAACATAAGTTATTTTTTATAGACTTTTTCAGATTTCAGGCAACCTTCGAGAGACTGACATGATTTTCTACAAATAGAATCAACGGTTTCAAATAACCCGTCCTCCAATAAAAAGATTAGGAGATGCTAAATCAATATAGTTTGACATATTTAGGAGCAATCACGGCGGACCGTTGGATAAATTTTTATATAAGTAACTATCCACATTTATCGAGTAGTGAGTTTGACATCATTCATGACCTACACAACTTCGTTACTGTATATAAATACGGGGAAAATGAAGAGTTTCTGACTTATATATATAATTATCCCATTCATTTTCATCTAAAAATTCAATCCATTTATATCGGTATAAATTTAGGTTATTTTTTGGTTTTTTAAAAATTTTATAATATTTATATTTATTTAATATGATCGTAATATTTTATTTATTATTCACGTAAGCCGTATAATTAAATTTTTAATAAATTAAAAACATTTAATTAATTATTTGATTTTAAAAAATCAATCCATAAATAAATATAAAAAATATATTCTTGATGGATATAATATAAATATCAAATTCATTCAAAACTTTAATTGAATAATAAATGAGTTATATTATTTAATCAAATAATTAATTTATTAAAATATCAATCATATATAAATTTATAAAAAAAAGTACAATCAATTACCAATATAAATTGATCCCTCTTTTTCTAATTCCAATTGTTTTATGATTCATGATGATTTCAAGAATATTAGGGTTTTTTTTTTCTTTTAGTGGGCTGGAGACAAGGTGAGAGCACCGGGGGGTTGAAATGTTCAAACGACGATATAAAGTGAAAATTCGTTTGTCCAAAAATCAAGTGGATCACTCCACTCTCCTTAGCTTCTCGATAATTTACATGCATTACTTATGATATAATTATACGATAAAATTATAATATAAATATATAAATATTTTAAAATTAACATAATATAAATTATTTATATTAAAAAATTTATATAAATATAAAATATTTTAAATATATTTATAATACGATAAAATATAAATATAATATACGTACACGAAATTATTAAGTATATTCTCCTCTTTCCTTCTTGTTGTTGGTCACTTAAAATTGCCGCATTGAAAATATGAGGTGGCGAAGCACTAAATGATTGTGATCTTTTTTATTTTTTCCATATTGACGAGATTTTACGATTTCTAATGCAATATTAACAGATAATAAGTGCAAAAGGGGATGTTCTAATTGGTAAGATCACCCTTAATCTCAATAATTAGTGATTTAGGTTTGATTTAGTTATTATTTTTGATATTAAAAGGGAAGCTATCTCATTCGAAAAGAGAATATTAATAATAGAAATCGAATTCAAATGGGTGTGAAATAAATGATAAAACATATTTATATTTACATATAAGAACAAAATTTGAATCCGTGTAAACTTACTTTTAAGGAGGAGCAATCACAGATCTCGAATAGGATTAATTTTAGATTATAAAACAGATAAAAACGTTCAAATAAAGACATAAAAAATAATAAAAATAGTCGATTCGTATTAACTCAATCAATCTTTACCAATTTTATCTATTGCAAATTTAGGCAAGTAGTAAATTAAATTGAAGTCCAATCAAATTTCATCATCTCTATGTTTTGATCTAACAATAATTAATCAATCTTATTTCTTTTGACTTTTACACCTTAATCTAAATCTAAATTCAAATTCAAATCAACATTCCCACCAAAGGAGAGTGCTATGAACATATGCAAATTGCAAATGAATCAAATATGGTCATCCAATTATATTATGTTCTTACCCAATATATCATTTGAATGAACGGTAAAAGTCAAGTAAGGTAATAATTTTAAGTATCTTACAATTAATCTTATCCTTAAGATTAATTAGATAAGATGCATATGTCATCCTCCCAGCAAATATATTGAAAACGTGGAGGAATGATTATTATAATTTTAAACTTTGGAATGGATAATTATATAAAAGGGTATCATCATTTTAATGTTTCCGATTTACTTTTTATCTTTTTTTTTTTTTTTTTAATTTCAAAGCTTTCAGCAAATGCAACTTATAGTTTGTTGATGTATTACTGTTTTTTTAATTAATATTAATTGAGTCTCTTTGTTCATTTTTGAAATTAGAATCCCCTTTTTATTTTTTATTAATAAAATCTCATTATTTTAAGGATAAAATTTTGGCTAAATTAGGTTCGCAGGTTGAATTTGAGGTTGATTTTTGTATTTTTCTAACTATTTTATCTAATTTGAATTATCATTTAATCAATAAAAGATATCTTTTAAATTGAATTATAAAAATATATAATTATTTTAAATAGTAAAATAAATTTATCAAATTGGACTCAAAGTAAATTTGAACAAATTTTTTTTTATTATTTAAATATAATTTGACGTGACCAATTAATATCTCAAAGATAAATTATCTCGGCCACTTATGAATTATAATACGATATTACTCCTTCTCTAAAATGAAGTATGAACTCTATTTCAGTACAATTTTCATCATCTATCAAAATCAAAATCAATGCCAGGTAAAAGCCCTATCTTGGAAATAATTAGGTTGATTATTTCGGATTTTTTTTTTTAATTTTCACATAATTAATTTCTTATTGTAATCAAATTGGGAGAAAATATATCAGAATAAGTGGAAACATAGAAAGAAATTAAATTCTATAATATGTGTATATATATATATATATATTTGTATGTATACATACACACTTCTATACTACTAAATTGATTTTTCATTTAAATAGCTTAAAAAGTGATCATAAAGGAGAAAGAAAAGAAAAACTATATTAGTACCAACCTTGTAAAATTTTATTTAAGCAATAGGCATACATTTGAGCAGAGTATTTAAATCTGTAAATTTTTAGTTGATCACAAGTTTAATTAAAACGGGATTCAAATAATTTAATTTTTAATTTTAAATTAAATATAATTAAAAAAATTAAAATTAAATCAAATTCGAATTCAAACTTTTCATTATTTCGTCTTTTGACACGGTTTACTCCTAACCTCAACTCCTTTTATTTCTCTTCCTTTCTTCTTTCTCTATCCAATTCCATTTTCTCTACTTTTTTCATTCTTTTAAAGTCATGCTTTAACAATTGGAGGTAGGTAAGCATTATTTATTTATTTTTAACATTTTTATTAATATTTTTATTGGAAAAAAAATGCAGTTTAAATCAATATTATCGATTTTGCTCTTCCTTGACCATAGAGTCTACTTGAAATTGGAAAAAGAAGTATCAAAACGAGAAAATTAGAAAAAAAAATCAACAGTATTTTGGGTTTTTTTTTTTTGTATATCAAGATTCTATATGTCAGAAAAAATCAATTTATATTTATATTATTATTATTATACTGATGAGTTTGTTCGTACATATTATTAAACAACCACATGGTTCTTCTAAGACAAAACATTGTGCTGCTAATAAGTTCATGCACACCTTTTGTTTATAATATTAGTTTTTTTTTAAAAAAAAAAACTCGTGCTTTGTATGATTATTTTTTTTCTTTTTATAAATTAATCTATGCATTTTAAAAGTTTAGTTGTTAGCTTATTGAGTTTGATTGGATAATATAATTTATATGCATAGATAAAATTTTTTAAAAAATATCTTCTAGCAATTATTTCCCCACTTTAAGATATAATTTAATCACCACATTTTGAAAAATTAGTAACACCTAAAGTTTTTTTTCTTGTTTCTTAAATAAGTTTTTCTTTTTTAAATATAGATCATTTTGTCCTTTGAAGATCCAGTTTATATTTGAAAAAATTTTGACAAAAATATTAAATATAAAAAATGATTTAAACGTAAAAAAAAAAGAAAATTAAAAATGAGTTGATCTCTACACATAACTTTTTTTTTTTTTTAGATCTGCTCGACTTATTTTAAAAATATAATTTTTTTAAAAAAATTAATCATTTAAAAAATCATTATTTAATAATATTTTTATGTATTATACTAATCTAGACAATAAAAATTTTTTACCCATATTTCAAGACAAACTAAATTAGTATAACCTTTTATTAATGCAAAGTGTAAGCTCACCCAAACTCAAAAAATAAATCTACTTTTACATATAGTTCAACCATAGTTAAATGCTATGGGTTACATACAAGGTTTTTCTAAAATTTAAAATGAGTTAAAAGTTAGAACTCTAATAAGAGTTTTTCCCTTTTTTTTCTTTTAAAAGTATAATGTAATTAACGAGAGATGTTATTAATTAATTTCTATAATTTTATTATAATAATGATTATTATTAACTATGTTGCTCATTGTTTAATGGTGTTGAATAAGGTGACACTTATAAAAAATCTAATTAATATAAAATTTTTCATGAATTTAGTAGGAGTGATGTGTTGGATATAATTTTTTTTTAAATGATAATCAAATAATTATTAATTTATATTTATAGATAAAGATTAATCGAATCTTCATTTTATAAAGGTAAAATAATTAAAAAAATTAAATATTCATTTGATGCTTGTATTTTAACTCAATTTTTAATTTGATATATGTATTTTAATTCAATCAAGCATATTGTTCATTTCAATTAACACTATTAATCTAATATTAATTTGGCAGTTAACAACAAAGAAGAGCTTCACACTTAATAAAGCATTACTTCATCAGTGCCATATCGATATAAAAATTTTTAAAATTTTTATTATTTTAATTTTTTTAAATTTTATAATAATTTAATATAAATAATATAATATTTTTATTGTACGTCACACTCTTATTATCGCTTTAGTCTTTGACAATTATGTTAGTTCAAAGAAAAAAGGCGATAGTTCTAATGAAATAAAAAATTATTTTTTAAAATATCAAATTAAAAATTAAATTAAAATATAAAAATCAAGCGAATGTTTAAAAAATAACAATGGAACTTAAAAAACTTGGAAATATAGACAAGGAGAACACAAGTATACAGCAACGCACGCACAAAGACTGGAACGCATAGACAATCCTTATTTGAGAGTTGAGCTGTGCCCCTTCCTTTCTTTCTGTCCCCTTTTTTTTCTTTAATTTATTCATATCATTTTCTTTGTGCCGCCATCGTTGTATGCGCCGCTACCATCGTCGCCGCTGCTGTCACGTAGGTTTTGTTTCTAGGGTTTGAAATCCTCTCTTTTCGGCTTGTCGTCTCTTTCCACAACTTTCCGAGCTGGATTCTCTCTCTTTCCTCAGACGAATCTCTATGCGCCGCTGGTTCAGCGGCTTCGTTGATTAAAATCCTTCCTTCTTCTTCTTTCCAGCCTCTTTCTTACTTTCTTTCCTCGATCAGAACAAAACGCTAGGGTTTTCTTGTGGGGGGGAAATTTTTTTGGAGATTATTTTTTAATTTTTAATTAAATTTTCATCCGAGGGATTTCTGCTTCTTGTTTCCTTTTTGGGGGATTTGGATGGCATTGGGCGATCTGATGACCTCACGGTTTTCGCAATTGTCGTTGGCAGTATCGAATCATGTTATCGACGGAAACGGTAGCAGTGGGGACTACCATGACGATGCTGCTTCAGCTGACATGGCCTCTCAAAGAAGGGATTTCGATACTGCATCCACCAGCAGTTACGCCAATGCCGCTGCCTCCTCCGCCACAGTGCTTACAACCATGGCTTACTTGCCTCAAACTATTGTCTTATGCGAGCTTCGACATGCTGCCTTTGAAGCTTCAACGCCCACTGGACCCTCTGATAGTGGCCCTGTCTCCAAATGGCGCCTTAAGGATCGAGTAAGTCCTTCCCTTTCTACCTCATTTCTTCCGTAATTATTCAATTGATCTAGCTGATTATATCTAATCACAGGCTAAAGAAGAAGAATGAGAACTTATTTAGATGCAGTAGCAAAAGATGCGTATTGTGGAGTTTTCCATTACTATTGGAGAGTATTGAAATTTTGAGTTAATGGATAGGTCATAAGGAATGATATATGTATCACATTACAATTGCTAAAATCAATCCATTTTCATGTAACTTTGGGTATAAAAGTAACGTGTGATTTGGGTTTAGTGCATTGAATAGAACGGAGGGGAATTCTCAGATGTGCTAGCTTAGCATTACGGAATTATTTGTGTGAATTAAGTTTCAGTGAAATTCTTGAATTTGGCATGGGCAAGGGGCAATGACAGGCATTTTATTCCTGATTTGATTCTGAAAAAAACCATCAGAGTCAATAGGAAGTTCAATACTTTGTACAATAAGTATTCTGCTGTTGTATTTGCTATTCCAGTATATACTCTGCCTTATGATGTGCTAATGACGAAGAAGCTGTATTTTGAATAGTTGGTTGTGCATGAATTCGTCTTATTTTAAAACACTATATGCTCTCAAATAGAAATTTAGTTTGTTCAATCCTTTTTTCTTTTCATCTGTAGTAATGTAACGTTTCCTACATGCCCTAGCTTTGGTTTTGAACATGCCGTGGTGAAATCTATTCTATTTTTATCTTTTAACATGATCCTAGACTTTAAAAGCAAATAAGGAGAGAATATTGTGGAAGCTTGTTATGTCTTAAACAGATTTCTAAAGCCAAAGCTTGTAGAATACAGAAGAATACAAATTATTATAAATTATGTTCTACTATGCCATATTTGCTAACATTCTCCTCTTGTATAGCTTGCTTTAAAATTTTTTTTAATCTTTAAGTAGTCTCTTTACTCTGATTTCCTTGCAAAACATTAAGCTCTTTTTTGTGGGATTTAATTTGATTCTTAGATAATTGTATGTTTGTTCTTGGATAATAGTATGTTTGTTCCTGGTAAATATTACAAATCATCCATAATGAATTTTTTCCCTTTAACCTGTCATGATATGGGATGCTTGACCATATTCACTTGACTCTCAACATTCTATGCAGATGAAGACTGGATGTGTAGCTCTCGTTTTATGTTTAAATATTAGTGTTGATCCACCTGATGTAATAAAGATATCTCCATGTGCAAGAATGGAGTGTTGGATTGGTATGTTTTCTGAGCCAAATCTCTCCTCTTCTTTTTTCATGTTTGCTGTTTAATGGTTGTTAGTGCTTTGATCCTCCTGATTACTGTTATTCAGGAACTATTAACGAGATTTTTATTATTTTGTCATGCAAATGAACTAAATTCTGGTGGCTTTATTTGAGCATGCATGAATTTCTAATATTGGCTATCGGTTTTGCCCTTGGCTGTTACTACCTCTGCTCCATAATAATTGTCCTTATTTCTGCATTGGCATGTCTAAGAGAATTAATATAATTGCCCGTCCAAGAGTGCTAATTATGATATACTTCTATCTAAGCTCTTCTCTGTATAACCTGTTGTCAGTTGAGAACAAAAGGAGTGCCTCCATTTATGTATCGGTAAATACTGGAATGCCATGTAACTATTAGTAGGTTGATTCATTTGACATATTGTAAAAAGGTTTGAGGTTTTCCATTGAGGAAAATAAATTTTTAGCAGCAGGAGTACCTTTCTTTAAGCATGTATTTAGTGCGGTGTGGTGTTAGAGTAGTAGTGCCAAACAACCAATAGAAAATTGGACGGAAACTTGAAATAAGAACTCTTGAGTATGGGGTTAAGAAATTGTTGCTTTTAATGGGGTTATTGCTGCACTAAAATGGCATTTAGCACACAGTCTCAAGAATGCTTATCTATTTATTATTTCTGTATAAAACTCGTGATAGCCATGCTTTATTTGGTTGCCATGAAGTTGGAAGCCTTGTATTGCAATTACGTGAAATAAGTTTTCCATTTTATTTTCTCTTCCATTATCCATCTCCTGTTGGTAAATGATGTAAAATGTAAAAAAAAAAAAGATTTTATTCAATTTAATGTTTTACATCGGGAAAGTTTGTTTGTTCCACTTTTTTCTTTTTTTGATTTATTGGCAGATCCTTTTTCTATGGCACCGCAAAAAGCACTTGAAACTATTGGGAAAAATTTGAAAGATCAATATGAGAGGTGGCAGCCCAAGGTAGGGACACTTTCTCATACCTTTCCCTCAGGTTACTCTATCAAGTTTATAATCTAATTCTCTTTATTGTATGACCAGGCTCGCTGCAAGTATGAACTTGATCCTACAGTGGATGAAGTGAAGAAACTTTGTAACACATGTCGTAGATATGCCAAATCAGAGAGAGTTCTTTTTCATTATAATGGACATGGTGTTCCAAAGCCAACCGCAAATGGTGAAATCTGGCTTTTCAATAAGGTGTTTTTCGTTTAATTGTTATGAAATAATTCTTCTTGCTTTTTGTTTGCACTATTTGCCAAATTCTGATATTTTCCTGTGCAGAGTTATACACAGTATATTCCCTTGCCTATCAGTGACCTTGATTCATGGTTAAGAACACCTTCTATATATGTTTTTGATTGCTCTGCTGCTGGAATGATTGTTAATGCCTTCATTGAGGTATTTTCTTGTGTTCTATCCTCATTTATTGGTCCAATTTCCAAATTGATATGACTCTCATCTTTTTCTAGCTTGATTTGATTTTTGAATTGAATTTGGTTGATAGCTTCTTGACTGTGGCACTTCTAACTACCCTGGATCTGCACGAGATTGCATTCTGCTTGCTGCATGTGAAGCACATGAGACTCTTCCTCAAAGTGCTGAATTTCCCGCTGATGTGTTTACTTCTTGTCTTACTACACCTATCAAAATGGCATTGAGATGGTAAAACTTCTAGCCGTATATTTAGGATGATATATGTTTTTCATTTGGGAAATGTTGGCCTTTTTGGTATCCGTGCTGTAGATAAATCATGACAATGCATCTTCAGGCTTGTAAAAATTGTTCATCTCTCCCGCTTTTCCCTTTTTTTTCCCTTGGTACTTAGGCTAATTTTGTCTTTTAAATGTTTTATGAAGTAAACCGTATTACTTCATTTCCTTTTGTTTTCTTTTGAAATTTAGAATTCGATGAGTAGGTACTGTCACTATAAGATGGTATTTATGGAGATCTGAAATTGTATGAGATGCTTTGTATAAAATGTTATAGATTGTTGTTCTATTCGCTATAAATTGACTGTTGCATATGTTTTTGATCTTTAAGGTTTCCCAAGAGCTTCTTAATAACTCTTCTATGATATTGAGGTTCAAGTTATATTTTACCGACGTATAGAAGACGGAAATACCTATCTGTTTGAGGGCACTACATTTAATAATCTAATAACTAGGCTAAGGATATTTCCTTTCTATTTTCATTTTGAATTAGCTTCTACTGTGATTCTCTATTTAGTTTTGGCTTTTTCTGGATTTATTATAACAGTACTATTTGCCTTGTTGAGCTTTCTTAAATATACTGACTTTTCTAATTTTAATCTATTTGGTTATCTTGTATAAAATGGGATTACTAATCTTCTGATGGTTATGATCTCTTCCAGGTTTTGCACACGTTCATTGCTTCATGAGTCGCTTGACCCTTCGCTTATAGATAGAATTCCTGGCCGCCAAAATGACCGTAAAACACTTCTAGGGGAGTTGAATTGGATTTTTACTGCTGTGACTGACACAATTGCTTGGAATGTTCTCCCTCATGGTAGTTCTTTTGATTATATTAATCAACTGTGTGCTTTCTTTCGCATAGTGATTCTTGTCTTCTGATCTATTTAATCAACATTCTTTTTGTGATGCAGAGCTTTTTCGAAGATTGTTTAGACAAGATTTACTAGTTGCCAGTTTATTCAGAAACTTTTTGCTTGCTGAGAGGATTATGCGCTCTGCAAATTGTTCTCCAATTTCTTATCCAATGTTGCCACCAACTCATCAGCATCATATGTGGTACTACAGGGGATATTCACTAACTTTACAGCCTGTTTCTCAGTTCTTTTTAAAAAATTTTCTTTTGCACTCCAGGGATGCATGGGACATGGCTGCTGAAATTTGCCTTTCTCAGCTTCCATCATTGGTTGAGGATCCTAATGCAGAGTTCCAGGTGTGTTTTTCTTCAAAGTCCTTTGCTAATGTGAATATATTACCCTGGGTTTTTCTGATTAGTACTGAAGCTAGACAAGAATTACAATAGTAGCAGGATGAGAAGGTGCTTATTTTCAGTTCCTTGTGTTTTCCCTACTCTGAGTTTGCTTTTGTTTTCTTTCAGCCGAGTCCATTTTTTACTGAACAGCTGACAGCTTTTGAGGTATGGCTTGACCATGGATCTGAGCATAAAAAGCCACCAGAGCAACTGCCTATTGTTCTTCAGGTGCTATAATTTCCTTGTCCTTCTGGCTGTGGGGGCCATGTTTTTGGTTGCCTTCTTGATTTATGGTGATTTTTAAATTTAGTTTGGTATATGTTAAACAGTTTTACTCTATCGCATCATCATTTCTGTTAGTTGTTGATGGTAAGGTGGGAAAATGCTCCTTCAGAATCACTGCAGCCCATTGGCGTAGTTGCTAATAACTTGTGTTTTGGGTAGAAATCTCATCTACTAGGAATTTGAGCAGTTGTGTAAAGAGTTTTCTATTTTGAAGTATATCCATTGATAGGCTAATCTGTTATGGAGGGAAGTAATATTGACATGTCCATGCATTTCATATTTACTATGTCTTAATCATATAAAAATTTTATTATAATGACTGACCAGCTCATCATTGATATTTCAGGTTTTGCTTAGTCAATGCCATAGATTCCGTGCACTGGTTCTTCTTGGAAGATTCCTTGATATGGGACCATGGGCCGTAGATCTGGTAGTTTTGGATGGTGTACTCTTTGCTATGTGCCCTTTGTTCCATTACATGCTGTTGTTTGCTTACATGGTAGTTTCTCATTTTTTAGGCCCTTTCTGTTGGAATATTCCCTTATGTTCTGAAGCTGTTGCAAACAACCACACTGGAACTGCGTCAAATCCTAGTGTTCATATGGACAAAAATTTTGGCACTTGATAAGGTGTGACTACGGATGCTTCATAATTTTGGGATGAGTATTTGCTTGCTTATGCTTATATAGCTACTTTTGCATACAATGTAACTTGTGCTAACATCTAGGTGGCACTCGTGTGCCTCCTTTGAGCCTGATATTTAGGTAGTCATTAAGTGCTCTATTATATATGGTGGAAGCTTCTATATAGTTGGTCTGTGTGTATGTTTAAAATTGTAGTTATAGTGGTGAAAATTCTAGGTTTTCACTTCTTGTAGCTGCCCAAATAAGTATGAGTTGATAGTTTACTGTTTGTGTTCGTTGACACTTAGTATTGACCTGGTTCTCTTATTTCATGTGATGTCTTATTGCAGCATTATATGATAGCAATTTCCTTTCACTATATACTATAGAAATTTTGAAATTCTATCATCTTGGATTGCAGTCATGTCAGGTTGATCTGGTAAAAGATGGCGGTCATGTTTATTTCATTAGGTTTCTTAATAGTGTGGAAGCATTTCCTGAACAGCGTGCAATGGCTGCATTTGTTCTGGCTGTCATTGTGGATGGGCATAGACGGGGACAGGAAGCCTGTATTGAGGCAGAGTTAATCCATGTGTGCTTGAAGCACCTTCACAGTTCCACACAAAGTGATGCGCAAACTGAACCCTTGTTCCTCCAGTGGCTTTGCCTGTGTCTTGGAAAGCTGTGGGAGGATTTTACTGAGGCTCAGATAATTGGTCTGCAGGCAGATGCACCTTCAATATGTGCTCCTCTTCTTTCTGAGCCTCAGCCAGAGGTATATCTCCTTGCTGATTATCTATGTTTCTTATAAATGGTTATTTTCTATTTTGCTTGGTTACAAACATTTGTAATCGTAGGTACTGTTTTATTTCAGGTTAGGGCTTCTGCAGTTTTTGCATTGGCTACCTTGCTTGATGTTGTGTTTGACTCTTTTAGAGATGGTGTTGGCGGGGATGAAGAATGTGATGATGATGAAAAGAGTAGAGCTGAGATTTTTATTATTAAAAGCCTTTTGAATGTTGTTTCTGATGGAAGCCCTCTTGTCCGAGGGGAAGTTGCTGTAGGTATGTGGGGGTTATCTCACTCCTATTTCATATGTTGGGATTGATAATTGCTTAGAGTGTTTACCCCAGTTTTTAAATATTATCTTGACATAGTTGAATGAATATGACAGATTCTTAGCGGTCTGATACTTGTTCAAAAGTTTCTATAGCTCATGTAAATGACTGATGGTTACCTGTAATTTATTCCGAATTCTGCATCATTGTGAGCTTCCATGAATTTTTAAGACGCATGTTTCTGTTAAAATTTCTGTGATAGTGTGATGCAAAACATTAGAGCAACTTGCAATTATGATCCTATTATTTTTTTTTTTTGTTATATAAATTGTTCTATTAGAACCTAATATTTGTATGTTTTGTGCAAATATGATTCTGTCTTTGGATTGCTTTCTTTCCTTATTGGGGGGTTGTGAGCCTTCTACAGATTTACTATATTTCTTAATTATGTTGGTAGATAAATGTTGATGATTGCTTTTGTCTTGGCAGCTCTAGCACGCTTTGCCTTCGGACATAAGCAGCATCTCAAGTCAATTGCTGCTGCATATTGGAAACCTCAGTCTAATTCCCTGCTGAATTCATTGCCTTCACTGGCTAATATAAATGGCACAGGAAGTGGAAATATAGTTTCATCCCAGATAGGTCCTTTAATCCGAATTGGAAATGACAACTCAGCCATAGTTAGGGATGGAAGGGTTTCCACCAGCAGTCCTCTTGCGACTGCTGGAATCATGCATGGATCTCCATTATCTGATGATTCATCTCAACATTCTGATTCGGGGATATTGAATGATGGTGTTAGTAATGGGCTTATTCGTCATTCGAGGTCAAAACCCTTGGACAATGCAATGTATTCACAATGTGTACTGGCTATGTGTGCTTTAGCTAAGGACCCTTCTCCACGGATAGCAAGTCTAGGCCGGCGGGTTCTTTCCATTATTGGAATTGAACAAGTAACAAAATCTGTGAAGTCTTCTGGTGGCAGTACTCGGCCTGGTGAGCCCACAACTTCCTCACCAACTCCTAGTTTTGCTGGATTAGCTCGTTCTTCTTCTTGGTTCGACATGAATGGAGGTAACTATTTTATTCTGTTAGTCATAATAACTAGTATCCTAATTATTGTGACCTTTTCTTTTTCCTGATATTTGCTTGCCATGATGCTATCTTTTATTCTATTTAGACATCAAAGTTGCAAGAGTTAATTAGGAGATGATGTTGACAGGTCATCTGCCTTTAACGTTTAGAACTCCTCCTGTTAGCCCTCCTCGACAAAATTTGTTGACAGGAATGCGCAGAGTTTGCTCTTTAGAATTCAGGCCTCATCTGATGAATTCTCCGGACTCTGGATTAGCTGACCCGCTTCTAGGCTCTTGTTCTGGGGTTTCGGAGCGCAGTTTACTTCCACAATCAACCATCTATAATTTTAGTTGTGGCCACTTCTCAAAGCCACTTCTTACTGCATCAGATGATAGTGAAGAACTATTGGCCAGAAGAGAAGAGCGGGAGAGATTGGCACTGGAGTATATTGCTAAATGCCAGCACTCCTGTATGTGTTTTAACTTATTTGTTTTTTGTTCTTTTTATACTATTCCCATGCCTATTGTTATTTTGTAACTAATAGTTTCTCATTTTCTTTGCTAGCTGTTAGCAAACTTAACAATAATAGTCAAATTGCTAGCTGGGATACCAGATTTGAGACAGGTACCAGAACAGTCTTGCTGCAACCTTTCTCTCCTATTGTTATTGCAGCAGATGAGAATGAACGGATTAGGTATGTCATTTCTGTTTTAATGGATCTTAGAGCAAGCTGTTCTAGTTTTGAATGTTAAATGATTTGAGATAACATGCTATTAGGTATTGATAATCTTACTAGTCTATGAGTATTAAATGGCAGTAATCTATATATTGGGGCAAATTTGACTTATAATCCTTTTGCTTTGATAATTTATATCAGATTGGAAGATTAAGCAGGGTAGATAAAACTTATTGCAAAATTTTGAAGCTTTGGTTATTTCCTTTTTTTATTAAAAAAATTCCCTTAAACCTTTTAATAGAAGCTTTAGAGTAATCTGTTAGGTTCCTAGTAATGAAGAGTGAAAATGCCAATAAAGTTTCAATTCAGAAATGTGCATGCCACTGTTTCATGCCAGATATAATTAGCTATGAACAAGAGTTTATTCTGTTATCAGTTTTGACATGTATTTGCTAGCATTGACCTGTTTGGTAAAATTTTGATTCTATTGGTTCAAGTTCTTGTTTCTACTTGTATTTAGTAGATACGGTATTTCGGTCATTTTGGAAGGTACATCTTGAGATGTATTTTTAGTGTAAAATTCCATCTACTCCCGGTGAATAAAGACTTGTTATTTGATAAAAAATTAGTATCTATTAATAAGATCTATATTTGATGCATTTTTTGTGTAATGCTAAACAATTCAATGAGTCATAACTGATCATCTCATTGAGACTAACATTTATTAGTATGGTTTTTAAAATTTTTAATAAAATGGTGAGCTGTAATCATTGACAGTGTATTAAGTTATTCTTCTGAAATGCATCAATTTGAACCTTTGTAATATAGATTAAAAAAAAATCCGATGAGGTGGGTAGTTGTGATCCACATTCACATCTTATGCGTTAGATTTAAACTCTTAAGAAGAGTATAGCTTCTGTTTCTTAGAAGTTCTAACCTACAAATATATTATGAAACAGGATGGATCATTTTCCCCTTCATGAAGGGTTATTGTAAATTGGTTCTGGAAGTAGATTTTGTTTTGTTGCTAAAATGGGACAATGCTGCTGAAATGGGTTTAGATGAGTTTGGCGCTGCTTGTTATATTTTGTTTTTGATGACACTTTCACAATTTATTTAACTTATTTGCTGGCATATTAATTGTTTGGTTTTTTTTTTTTTTTTTTCCAGAGTATGGAATTATGAGGAAGCCACCCCTGTCAATGGTTTTGATAATCATGATTTTCCAGAGAAGGGAATTTCTAAACTTTGTCTTTTGAATGAGCTTGATGAAAGCTTGTTGCTTGTTGCTTCATGTAATATTCTTTTCCACCTTTCCTTTTTCAATGTTTCATGCTGGTTTTGTTTTGTGAAATTAATTTAGACCTGATCTCATGCAGGTGATGGAAATATCCGGATTTGGAAAGATTATACAGTGAGGGGCAAGCAGAAACTTGTTACTGCATTTTCTTCAATCCAAGGTCACAAACCTGGTGTGCGGAGTTTAAATGCTGTTGTGGACTGGCAACAGCAGTCTGGATATCTTGTATGTATTTATTCTAGAATGTTATATCTAAAACATTTTCCTCGGTTATAGTTTGATGCCTAATATACTATTCTTCATTGCTCTGATGTCATATGAAAGTATGCTTCTGGAGAGGTATCATCCATCATGCTTTGGGACCTGGATAAGGAGCAGCTTGTTAATTCAATACCGTCATTCTCAGATTGCAGTATCTCTGCGCTGGTGAGTCGTCAATCTCTTCTGCATTTATGTTAAGTTTTTGCTTGTGTGATTGGATTGAGCATGTTTGTATATATGCCAGTGGCGATAGGTACCTTATGAAAGAAGTAATCTTGTAGAAGGCATAGCTTTGGAAAATTTTCTGCATATAAGACGAATGCTGTAATAGAAAACGCAATTTGTTGGAATATTTGTTCAGTTTTGTTAGTATGGATGCTTTCCTGAATATTGAGTTAACTGAGCCGAATGTTAACAGAGTTCTCTTGAATCGTTTCTTAAACTAGGTTTTTTTTCTTTTTTCATTCCTGTTATATGTTAGATTGCTTGAATCATACCTTGCTTTGCATTTAATTTAAGTTGGTTCTTGAGTTTGATTTATAAAGGAAGATAGCTGTTGTGTTGATTTGTTTGTTTGTTTGATTATATTTATTTTAAGTTTGTCTCTGACATGCATTTTCACTAGGAATGGGAAATTGCCTCCCATTCTTCCTGAACAATTAAAGTCGTCAGCATGTGATTTTTCTCTTTCATTTTCATTAAAGATCTAGCTCTTTTATTTTATCTTCTCATCTTCTGTCTAGTTCCTTTACATTTTTTTTTAATCTTTTGGTGGTTTATCCCAAGTTACCGATTTTCATCATTGATTGCTTTTCTCCACATTTACAGGCTTCTTCTCAAGTTCATGCTGGTCAATTTGCAGCTGGTTTTGTGGATGGTTCTGTCAGACTCTATGACGTCCGGAGACCTGACATGTATGCATCCTATAATGAATTATTTTGTTTTTTAGAAGATAATGAACGACATTTTTCTGGAATTATAGTTTTTCCCTGTTTGTAGTATCATTTTGAGCTTTGAATGATGTGATGTGACCTTCCTCATAGTTAAATTCAATCCTCTGACCTTACCTGTTTAAAGCTGTGCTATAGTTTCCCTTCCCGTAATTAACTTTGTCAACTAATGGGCGTGAAATATTTATCAATTAGTTTATTACTTTTATTTTAGTCATCCATCAATCATCACGATTCAATTGATATTGCTCATAATCGTCAGACAGTGACTGCTTTTGAGTGCTTAAAACCCACCTCCATTCTATTGCTCGCCTAGATTTTTATCCTTTTTTCTGTCTGACCCAAGATTGTTATTTTAATGTTTTAGGCTGGTTTGTGAGACTAGGCCACATATTCAGCAGGTAGAAAGAGTCGTTGGTATTGGCTATCAACCAGGACTTGATCAAGGAAAGGTAAAGCAGCTCACATGTCTCGTGCCTGGTAAATTGAGATATGTCTTAGGTGTTGTTGTCATCATCCTTATTCCTTGTTGAACATATGAGGTTTCGATTGAGACACGACAGAAGCTTGATGATTTTTTTAACGTTGTTTTGCAGATTGTTAGTGCATCCCAGGCTGGTGATATTCAGTTCTTTGATATAAGAAATCAAAGTACATACCTTACAATCGAAGCACACAGAGGCTCACTTACAGCTTTAGCTGTTCATCGACATGCCCCGGTAATTGCCAGTGGCTCCGCAAAACAGCTAATCAAAGTCTTCAGTCTGGAAGGTGAACAACTCGGCATAATCCGATACCAACATACCTTCATGGCCCAGAAGATTGGTTCTGTGAGCTGCCTTGCCTTCCATCCCTACCAAGTATTACTTGCTGCCGGTGCTGCTGATTCCTGCGTTTCTATCTACGCTGATGACAATTCTCAACGATGAATGTTTAATTCTTTCCCAATTTCACAAATTCGAGAGGCAGCACACGGTAGATGAAACGTTGTTAGCACAAATTTTGTGGTAGTCGAGATCCAAGTTAAACGGGTGCAAAGTATTCAAGTTTGGATCAAGTGTTTGGAGATGCTGCTGCTGCCACATTTACGATTTTACTGTGTAATTCCTGGAAATTAAGGGTGGGAAGGGAAAAAATCAGCTGATTGTAATGCCATATATATATATATATATATATATATATATATATCTATTCATTAGCCTCCGGTTTTAGATGGTCTCATGCATGTTTGGAAGAAATCCTGCAGATATTTTTATGGATGGTGGGGGGCTTTGGAAAATAATTTGTTATGCAGGTAAATGCATGTACATAGTTTTCCCCATTATTATTTTCATCCTTTTTCATTGTGTTCATTATTGTTCCATCTCTTGTTTTTAATTTGTAGAAGCAACAAACTTTTTATTATCATAATTTTATGCATTGGATAGCAGATTAGTTAAATGGCCAAAGCCCTTAGTTGCTGCCCACTATAATTGTACAGTCTACCATTAGCCAGGCTACCAGTAGCCATCCCAACTTTCCAACCTAACTATTGCTGATTTAATGCAAGTATTTCACTTATAATTTTTTCATCGAAAAATATGCAAAAACTAGCCTTTCCTCGTGAAAATACTATTTAAAATTTGGATAAATAGAGCCCAATTTTAATGAATAATTGATTAATTGTAGTGCAGGTTCCTTTTTTTCATTAATATTTTTTAATTTTATAAATAAAATTAAAAGATAATTAAATACTTTATTTTTTGAATATATCTATACGGATATATTTCGTGTGGTTATCTCAATTATTAGCTATGTTACTAGGAGATATATTCCTTGAATTAAGAGAGAGAACTTTTTATAGTCCTAAATCGCACCATTTAACTGATATAAATTAATAAACCCGACCAAATTGAGAGTGGGGGTCCGTAAAGGAATCACCTTGAATCGATCAATCAATCAAAATCTTAAAGACAAGACGAACTCCACGTTAGATACGGATTTGCAGCGCGTTCATATGGACATATTACTTTCCTCCACCAACCATGGTTTGGGTAAAGTACTTGGCAAGCTAGGAATTCTGATGTACTGCTCGTCCCATCGGCATTTCCAAGTAAATTCAAATCTTCAAACAATCTGTACGATGGCATAAAAGGCTTCTGGACTGCCACAGGATCGAGGTTCCTAGGACATACACTCGCCTAAGAATCATCATTCATTGCTTCTGCTTCATTACTTCCCTTCATGGGGAATGAATTAACGTGCTGCAAGGGTCTGCTCCCTATCATGGGATCTGACAAGGTAGCGTTTGTAGATGAAAGGTGATTTTGGCAGTTGAAATAACCTGGAGTAGTGGCCCATGGTGAAGGAGGAATACCCTGGTGAGTATTGAGGATATTGAGGTTGAAAATTTGGCTGATATGTAGGTTGTAAGAATGACTGGGTTTGAGTTTGGGACTTTGCTTGGAGCTGAGGTTGGGATTGTGGCTGTAACTGCAGTGACTGAGACTGTGGCTTTAGTTTGGTGTTGTGTTTGGTGCTGGCTTTTGGACTGGTTTTGAGCTTTGAGATTCTGCCTGAAACTGGCTTTGGGATTGTGGTTGAACTTGTGCCTTCTGTGGGGAACGATAATGTGGCTGAAATTGAATGAATGCTTTTCATTCTATTAAACACACCTTAAACGCTATGCCATTTGGCAAAATACATATATATTTTAACCATTTCTATATTTAATATTGTAATTAATTATTTAATATTAAAATTATTTTTTAATTTAAACGATTGGTTTAACTAGTTAAATCAATTAAATCAATGATCGAAAGTTACAGAGATTCTGATCTCTGATTCCATTTATTTTTAAACACCGAAGTTGACTTACTTTTGCTTCCAATTTCCATAATTTAGATAAATCAATATTTGTATTCATTCAAAGATGTAGTCGAACTTACCATAAAATTAAAAAGCTGCCCAAAGCGACATTACAATTTTAAAATAAATAAATAAATAAATAACCAAGCACAACTTGAATACAAAGTTCAGCATAAACATTGTTTGAGCAGCAAAGGTTTGCAGTCGAAGGGAGGAGCAGTTTGGTGTTAATGGTTTCAGTCCTCGCCATTACGATCGGCATTTATTTCATCAAGAACCACCACCAGAGCAACAATGAATGCGTAATCAACATTAGGATAAGTTGTTACCCCATAACTGTCTGCGTCTAAAATCATGCTTTGCACGTTGTGTTTTCTATGCATCTGCATTTATACATATATATACATAGATATATATTATCAAGTTATAGCATTGCTCACATGCACCCATCAATACTATACATCAACATGCGTATGCAATTAATTGAAGTATGTTACAATCTGATTAATAATTACCTGTGCAATAATGGCATCTCCAGCAAAAATAGTGCAGCCGCTCTCACGCCAGCCCCCTTTGACCCTGAAATCAGGCTGCGATTCACTAGTGTTGGATGCCAAGAAAACATCCAATGTCGTCTTCATTTGAATCAAAGATGATCTCTTCACACTGAATAGCAAATCACTAGAGCTGTTGCTTTCTCCCCTAAAAACTTGCCATCTATTATGTACTGTCAATATCTGACCAAAGACAGATTAAAAAATATATAAGTTTCTATCTAATAAATACGAAAACGGATACGTAATACGAGTAAAATACGACACGGGCTGATTTTTGGAAAGATTGAAAAAATGAAAAAGGGAAGAAAAAATAACCTTCTGTTGGAGAGAGACGAGAGGATTTCCGGTGGCGTCAAGCAGAACGCGACGATCACGAATGCTGAAAAACTTACCTTTAACCTTGAAAATAGGGTTACCATTAACGTCGGTAATATCAAAGTTATTTTCAGCAAGTGTAAACACTTTCTGTTGTATTTTAAGTTCCACTGGGTATGGGGCAAGGAACTGTTCACCAATCACCACAATGGGGTTACTCGGCGCCGTATAGGCGTTGGTCGGTGCCGGCACTGGCAGGTTTCCTCCCATTGCAGCTGCCATTCGATTAATCTCTTACTCCTAACTGCAAAATAGTGATGAATTTCTATGGAGAATTTGGCAATTTTTTTGGCTTCTTGGGTTGATGATAACTTGTTTTAGTAATGACAATTATATACGCATGCTAAAGTCGTTGCTAAAACTGAGAATGGCGTTCCGGATCAAATTCTGGCGACGGTTACTGATTTTGTTTCGAATGAGGCCAAGCCGACCGTCGGCAATGAAATGTTTGTTCAACGCTTTCACTTACTACAATACAAATTTGGCATTTTCTTGGTTCTAAATTCTCCAGCTTTAGAAAAACAATTAACCATTTTCTTTTCGATGAATAAAGTAAAGAATCAACAGAGCTAACTGTATATAATAACTAAGAACTTTACGACAAACAATCAATAAAAAAAATTGACAATAATTAACTTTTCTTTGAAACAAACAAATAATTTTCTGTTAATTATTAACAGACAAATAATTTCCCTATAAAGATTGCCAAAAGTTAACAATCTGACCGAAGATTTATTTAGATTCTGTTCGCAAAGTACAAATTACAGTAAATAATTATATTCTGCTACATCAATGTCAATTATTATTAATATTATTATTATTGTAATTTGTGCAGTTGCATGTAATTTCCTCAGAAAAATATATTCTTATTTCTACCAATTTTGGAAAAATATTAACCTACACTGAATGGCGCTGGTTAAGTCGTTAAAGCTATATTTATATATATAATATTAATGCATAGTTTTCTAAAATTCTTTATAGACACTGATTGATCAAACCTATTTTTTCACACACGAACTCTAAGTTTTCACAAGCTTAACAAATCCTCCTGCATATATTAGCCATAAATATCAGGTGAAATATTCGGTTAATCTCAACATCGATGTTTAGTATACACAAAAGGATAAATAAGCAAATATCCAGGTCAATAGAAAATAAACAGAGATTGTGAGCAAAGAATGGCTAATTTCCACGCCACAAAAGTCAACAACAAACAATCAAGTCAAGACAAGATCGTTTGTTTCTGGTTGCGGTCATGCTCAAACGTTGGTCCCCTGCAGTTTGCCCTTCAATCAGATTTGCTTCTCAAATTTCCAAGTCCCGCTGTTGACTTTGGGAAATGCTCGAAAGTCCCAACAGTCGTCCATGTAATTGATTAATCAATGCTAGAAGTCGTAGGATGTAGAAAACGAAAGAGTTTAAAATATTCAAAAGTCGGTTCAAGTATTTAACAAAATTGAAATTGAAATAGAAAAGAAGAGTCAATTTTCTGTATATTTTTTCTTTTTTTCACACTGGGATCTTAACTTCAAGGTCAAGTATTCTTTCAAACTGAGGAACTCCATTAGTTCCCACTATTGCCTTCTCCTTGATAATAATCTTTCAGGTTACGGCAAAGTTTCCTTTGAACTCTACTTTCTTTAGCATGGAAGTGGTTGGTGCTGTTGTGGAAGTGATCCTAGCCAAGGTGATTTCACTTGCTGCCGAACAGATTAGCCTTGCATGGGGTTTCAAGGACGAGTTAACAACGCTCCATGACTCACTAACTATCATCCAAGCTCTGCTGCAAGATGCAGACAAAAGGCAAGAAGAAGACAAGGCTGTTAAGCTTTGGCTCGAGAGGCTCAGAGATGTTGCATATGAAGCTGAAGATGTACTAGATGAATTCGCTTACGACCTTCTAAAAAGGAAAGTGGAGATTCAGAAGAATCAGAAACAAATGATGAAAAAGGTGGTCAGCTACTTTTTTCCGCCTTCGAATTCTATAGCATTGGATGTCACGATGGCTAAAAGAATTAGAAAGATCAATACATCACTCAGCAACATTAACAACCGAGCCAATCAGTTTGGACTCCAGAAAAGAGGCAACGATTTGATTGCTCTACCTAGAGGCAGCGAAGTGACCCACTCTTTTCTTGGAGATTCATCACAAGTTATTGGAAGGGAAGATGATGTTTCAAAAGTAGTTAACTTGTTGATTAACTCAACTTGTCGACAAGCCCTCCCTGTTTTATCAATAGTGGGGATGCCAGGTCTTGGCAAAACAACATTAGCCAAATTAGTTTGCAAGCATGAAAAAATTCAAGAACATTTCAATAGAATTATATGGGTTTGTGTATCTGATGATTTTAGTGTTGAAAGGATTTTACTAGAAATGGTGGAATCTCTAACCCGAAATTCATGTGCGATTAAAAATAAAGATACTATACTTCGAAAAATAATCGAAGTATTGGCAGGGGATAGTTGTCTTCTTGTACTCGATGATGTATGGAATGAGGACACTGAGAAGTGGGAAGATCTAAGAAATTGCTTATTGGGAATAATTAGAAATACGGAGAGTAGAATTGTGGTGACAACTCGCAAGGAGAATGTAGCATTGGCTATGGGGACACTTCCTGAATTTACGCATCATCCGAACAAGCTTGTAGATGAAGAGTGTTGGTCAATAATCAAAGGGAGAGCATTTGGGAACTCTTCCATACCTTCAGAATTGGAGGTCATTGGAAAGGATATAGCTAAAAAATGTGGAGGTGTGCCACTGGTTGCAAGGGTTATAGGTGGTACGTTGAGCAATAAAAGTGACAAAAATGAGTGGCTTGCAATTAAAAACAGTCCAGTTTGGGGTTCATTTGAAATGGATAATGGCGTTTTACGTGTCCTCAAATTGAGCTTTGATCGTTTACCCTCATCATCATTGAAGCAGTGCTTTGCATATTGCTCAATCTTTCCCAAAGATTTTGACATCAAAAGGGAACACTTGATTCAGCTTTGGATGGCTGAAGGGTTGCTTCAATCCTTCGAAGGAAGTCATGAGATGGAGATCGAAATGATGGGTAACAAGTATTTCAATGACTTGGTGTTGAATTCCTTGTTTCAAGATGTCGAAAGGGATGTTTATGGAAACATCAAATCTTGCAAGATGCACGATCTAGTTCATGATCTTGCTCTATTTGTTTCCAGACCAGAAACCTTGGTTTTAGACAAGACTGGTTCAATGAACAATGCCTCCCATATTCGACGTCTGAGTGTCTTTTCAATTGGACAAGAGGCACCAACTATTCCGGACGCTGTTGCTACGAAGTTGCGAGTTTTGTTTTCCAAGGTCGATATCTTCAACAACATGTCAACAGAACCCCGAAGCTTACGAGTCCTGGATTTTCAGAATGCAAAGGTTGAGAAGTTGCCAGCTTTTCTTGGCAAACTGAAGCATTTAAGGTACCTGAACATCTCAAGAACTACTATCAGAAAGTTGCCAAAATCTTTCACGCGACTCTACAATTTGCAGACATTAAACATTATGGACTGCTGTCTTGAGAGGCTTCCGGAAGGAACAACAAGACTCGTTAGCTTGAGGCATATTTATTTTAAGGACGAAAAGATTATGCCAGTCAAGATTGGGTGCTTAACTAGTCTTCGAACATTGCCATTCTTTTACGTGGGTTTGGAAAGAGGACGCCAGATTGAAGAACTTGGGTGCTTGAGTCAACTCAGAGGAGAATTAAAAATATACAACCTTGAACATGTGAAAGAGAAAGCTGAAGCCATTAAAGCTAAGTTGCAAGAGAAGACTGAAGTCTATGAGCTGGAATTGCTATGGAGCTACAAAAGAGAAGGCCAAAGCAAGGACAAGGAAGTATTGGAGGGTCTCAAGCCTTGCTCGAATTTGAAAAGCTTAATGATTGTGAATTATCAAGGTGACAACTTACCTTCATGGATGCTGATGAATGTCAATGAATTTGGTTACACATTTCCCCTTGATAAGTTGGTGTTTTTGAAACTAATAAAATGCAAGGATTGCATGGACATTTCGAGTCTTGGGCAACTGCGGAATCTGAGAGCTCTTGAAATAGATGGAATGGAAAGGTTGAAATGCATATATAGCAGCGAGTTAGCAAGCAATAACTGGTGTTTGGATGGGGCAATCACATTGTTCCCATCGTTGAGACGATTCAGCTTAGAGAATATGAGCAGTCTTGAAGAATGGGTTCAAGGTGGGGACCTGGGGACTGAAGGAAGAGAAGACGTGATCTTGTTTCCTCAGCTTGAGGAGTTGATTGTCTTCAGCTGCCCAAAGTTGAAGACCGTTCCAATACATAGAAGATTTACATCCCTTCAGGAATTTCATGCCTGCTACTGTGACAGATTAAGTAACTTAAGAGATGGATTATCTGCCTCCAAAGTCCTGAAAAAATTAAGAATATGGAGGTGTCACAATATGATCTCTGTCCCCAAAGATATTGGAGAACTACGTTCTCTCACCTATTTACAAATCTCTTTTTGCTCAAAATTGACAACCATTCCAGCGGAGATCTTCTGTTATCTCACCAATTTGAAGGAACTAAAACTTGGGTATTTCTCAGAAGAGCTAGAGGAGTTTCCAGGTCTCAATTCAATCCACCTTCTCCATGCGTCCCTGGAAAGCCTGTACTTATTTGGATGGAAAAACCTTAAGTCCCTACCTGCTCAACTTCAACACCTTGCTGCCCTTAAATCATTGGTAATTTGTTTCTTCGATGGGATTGAAGCTTTGCCAGAGTGGTTGGGAAACTTATCGTCCCTTCAAAAACTTCGAATCGGTTGTTGCAACAATCTCATGCACCTACCTTCTAGGGAAGCCATGGAAGGTCTCTCCAAATTACAGAGATTAGAGGTTCACGGGTGTTCAGTGTTGGCAGAAAGATGCACCAAGGAGACTGGCCCTGAATGGCACAAGATTGCTCACATTCCTTACGTTCAGATTGACTGGCGATGCATTTAATATTGAGCAAGCAACTTCAAATAAATGGTAAATATGAACGTTAATCCTTTGAGAAAACTTCATTTTAAGCTCCGGCATTCATCCTCCGGTTTTTCCCACTTCTTTATTTGTATGGGCCGGTCATTGTATTTCATGGGTCCAAAGTTTGAGGGTGGGTTTCGTTGTCTGTAGTATTGTCATGGCAATTTAATCATACATGTAATTTTATTCTTAATGAAAGTTTCTCTCTCAGGATCTAAAATCATTTCTTTTGATTAAGATTTTAAATTTGAATTTTAAATATGATAAATGTTATTTTTTTTAAAAATCGATGAAGTTTGATTTGGCAGGGATTTTGATGTTGAAATGTTTTAAAAAATTTTCGAGTTTCACAAAAATTAAAAGTATTCGTAGATAGAGTTGGATTGAAATTTAAATTTTTTAATTTTTTTATTTAAGCTTAAATTAAATCTGACTTGATCAAAAAATTTTAATTATTATTTATAAATTAATAAAAAAATTATATTTTTATAATTAAATTTAAAAAATATATTTTTATTATTAAATAATAATTTATACTAGATTAACTCGAATTATTAAAAGTTATATTCAAAATCAAACTCTAACAAAATGAACCTATTGAATCAAACGAGTAGCGTAGACGTGGACAACTTTAGTAACTTTGTTTTCAGTTTGATTCAAGTTGACCCTTGACGAGGTGCAATCGAGACATCTTATGCTTCAATCGCATCGATTTTGATCCAAACTTATCACTAATTCAACATGATGATCTAATTGGATTATTTATAAACTTGGATAAATAACAAAATTTTTAAATATTAAATAAATAAAATTTTTTATAATATATAAATATATTTTATATAATATTTTTAATAATTTTTTATTATAATTCATTTTACTATTCCTAATTTATTTAATTTTATCAAAATCAATTTAGATTGTCAATTCAAATTCACACGGTAATTTCTAAGATTTTCACGTGACATGTCTAATGCATTTAACTTCCTGTTTGCTGTGCAGTCATAAATCTAGGCTCATTAACTCCTTCTATCTGTTCTTTATTCTTTTCTTTAAACATTTTGAGCTTCCCAATGGAAAGCAATGGCATTGGTCACTATGATTTTTTTTTAATTATTTTGTAATGATTTTCATAACAATTCATTTTGAATTTATATTTCGAAAAAAAAATTAATTTTAATTATTTTAACAAAATACCAATAAAAAAAATTCAATTCTTTATATTTGAAGAGAATGGGAATTTCAGAGTAAACCAAATAAAATTGAATCCCAAAAGTTCTTGATATTTTTCACTACTATTGATTTTCAAAATTTGTAACTCTTTAAGTATAGTATTTTCATGATGGTTTGTCATAGCTAGCTTATATATATATATATATATATATATATATATATGTGTGTGTGTGTGTGTGTTAATATATAGAGGTGTTAGTGTCTAATTATTCAGTGTTTTGATTATTTGGTTCTGTACGGCAGATTGTTCTGTTCTTTGAATGAATACTACAATGATTTAGTCAAAAACAAATAAATTAAGTAAAAGTCTGACTCAATTTGTTATAAATTTCAGAAGTTTAATATTTATGAGTTGGTAAACTTTTTTATCAAAAGAAAATTACTTCTGAGGGAGAAATTTATTATAAGACAGCCTACTTTGTTATCTTTTAAAATATAATTAATTTAATCGAATTTAAAATTTGAGTTTGATTTAAAATTTAGAGTTTAAATCTGATTGAATTTTTTCTTATTTTTAAAGTTTAAATTTAACTCTAGATAAAAAGGTAATTGCTCGAGTTTGGTTTTTTATTTCAAATTCAACTATTTGTTTTCAATTTTGATTTAGAATTTTAATTGAGATTTTTTATTTTAATTAAAAATTTAATTAAATTACAGACTATTCAAATAAAAAAATTAAATGGTTAAATAATTATTTTATCCCTGTACTTTTACTTGATTTTCAGTTTGACACCTAAAAATATATTTTTATCAAATTCGTACATAAAATTTTATTATTTACTTGTACATGAAATTATTACCATTAGTTAATTGTTGTAGCAGTCAAATAACTAATAAAATATTTACACATGACAAAATATTATTTTATTTACATCAGCATGAAATTTTTATTATTTTATTATTTTTATTTTTTTAAAATTTTTAATAATAATATAACAATAATGATATGTTATTTTTTATTTATTAATATCTCATTAATTATTGACTGTCGTGATTAATTAAAAATAATAATTTGAAGTACCAAAATAAAACTTTATATATCAGATAAAAAACTTTTAAAATATGAAATTAAAAGTTAACCTAAACTATAAAAATTAAATATGTATTTAACCCAAAATTAAAATATTGAAACCCTCTCGAAATCCGCAATAACTGAACCACGTTTTTATTTTTTTAACCAGATCCATAAGAGCCACTGTAAATGTCACGTTTATACGTATTCCGTTCCCCAATTAAAACGTTATGTGTCAAGACAATTTTCATAGAGAAAAACAATAAAAGTCATTAATGACGATAAGATAGACAAGACTTGACCTTTTACGATCATTCGTCCTTCTCAAGACACTCCCAAAGGAAGTCTATAGAACTCTAGTTTAGATTTGCCGACTACAAGATACCATATCCCTACTGTATTCTTCCATAAGCCGAACGGCTCTTCTGATTTCTTAGATCTTGAAAGGCTTAAGGACTCTTTAAGGGAGATTCTCTTGCCATTTTACCCCATAGCTGGAAGGTTGGGATATGATGAAAGTGGAAGGCTTGAAATTATATGCAACCCAGAAGCAGTGTTATTCGTTGAGGCTGAAAGTAGCTTAGTTATGGATGAGTTGATTGATGCTTTTATTGATAACTCTCAAGTTTTTTTATTAGTTCCCGAGGTCGACTATTCTGGAGGAGTATCTTCTTATGCGCTTGTATTGCAGGTAAAACATAAAGCATTTAATCAAACAAAATATTAACTTTTTTATGTGTGTATAAACGTTGATTTATTGTATGCATTCTTTTACTAGGTAACTGGGTTCAAGTACGGTGGAGTTTGTCTCGGAGTTGAGTTTCAGCATACTTTAGCGGATGGTACATCTGCTCTTCATTTCATCAATAGTTGGACTGACACTGTGCGAGGCTTGGCACCTACCAATGCCCCATTCTCTGATAGAACTCTTCTTCGTGGCCGAGTTCCACAAACTCCGATATTTCACTGTATTGAGTTTGATCCTTCTCCATCAATGAAGACTACGACAACCCACTCAATTTCAGTATTAGAATCAGAATCTCAGTCGAATGGTTTTAAGCCGTATACTGTCTCCATCTTTAAGTTCATACTTGATCAGTTGAACACCCTGAAAGCCAAATCAGATACTGAAAACGCTAACAGTTCTACAAAATATAGTACTTTCAACATCTTGACTGCACATTTATGGCGTTGCGTGACTAAAGCAAGGGGTCTCTGTAATGATCAAGCGACCATGCTCTATATTCCAGTTGATAGCCGATATAGATTGAATTCTCCTCTCCCACCAGGTACATTGGGAATGCAAACTTTCAAGTTGCACTAATTGCTTTAGCAGGTGATCTCAAATACGAATCTTGTATTGATACCATAAAGAGGATCCATGAATGATTAAAGCAGATTAATGATGAATATTTGAAATCAGCTATTGATCACGTAGAAAAAGTGTCTGATTTAAGCACTTTGGTTTGAGGACCGCACACTTTCCGATGTCCAAACCTTTTTATTATTATTTGGATGTTTTGCCTACATATGATGCAGTAGATTTTGGAAGCAAATGTAGTTCAAGAAGGAAAATTTTACATACTACCAAGTCTGATTAATGATGGGAGCTTGTCAGGATTAACTCGTTTAGAGACCTCTCACATGAAACTCTTTGAGAAACTTCTATATGAATTTTAATAAGAGTAATGCTATAGCAAATTATTTAAGATTTCTCTTGCAATAAAAGGCATGACCTGTTAATCTATAACTTTGCTCCTTGCATTATCTAGGCTAGGTATGGTTCCGACTATCACGTGTAGTCAGATGATGAAACACCATCGACGTAACAATGCAATGTTATGTTAATTTATTAATAGCATGCATTATTATTATTTTTTTTCCTTTAAAAAAGATATTTTTGAGTAATAATTTTGTGTTTTATTGATAAAATGTTAAATTCTTGTCCAGATTTATCTCTAATATATTATTTGAAGTCTAAAAAAAAGGTATAGTTTAGATATATATTTTAAACTTGATTAGAAATATATACGTAAATGGTTAAGTTCTTGATGGCTGCAAAAAGAATTTTTCTCGAATGCATTCCACCAATTGTTAATATTAATCCTTCGTCACTTGTGTTGACAAATGAGCTGTGTAAAGCTGATCAATCACTTTGAACTTTGAAGCAACTACGACAAAAACTGTTTTCCCACAATGCGGCCACTAAACAGTCCTATTAAGGCAGCATGGGCTGTTGTCATGGACTTGAGTAAATGTTCCCCATCTAATTTTTCTTCCCCTCTCCAATGCAAGGCAATACGAGGCCCGAGAACTTAGCATACTACGGATAGCAATCGCAATCAGCATGTCCTTAAATTTGAACTTTCGATCCACTGGGCCTGTTCATGTCCTTTTAGGCCTTGTTTAACTTCTGGTGATTTTTACGGTTAAATGGGAAGTGGGTCATGACTTACTGTCCACTTACAAAACGAAGTTTAAGGAAATGAAGGATGTCTTACTTGATTACTTATCTTTTATATTTGGGTGTTTCTTTAAACTCCCCACCTTAAATATAGATTGATTGGCGGTGCATTTAATATTGAGCATGCAGCTTCAAATGAGTGCTAAATATGAACGTAAAATCCTTTGAGAAAACCTTCATTTTCAGCAGCTATTCATTCATTTTTACGATCATTGCATTTCTAAGGTTATCAACAGCTGTCCTACTCATTTTCACTGTTGGTTAGTTTGTAATTACAATCGTCTTCACCTTACAAAAAAAAAAAAAAAAATCATCTTAAACAATGTTAATGTTTGCAGTACTTTAAAAGGAATGTTTGTCGCCTTGGGACAATACTTTCTTTGAGCTGATCAAACACGAGAATCCAAGTTAAATGCGTCATTGATCTCTCAATAAGTTCTATCTGTATGGTATCATTTGATAAATCTTTGATTTGGCAAGGATTTGATCTTCAAATATTTCAAAAATTTTTGGAGTTGCATGGAAACTTCCCTAGTCTTCCCTTCGAACGGTTGACCCATAAGTCTAACCGAAGGCGCTTAGAAACTCTCTTAGTTTATACGTGGCCCCTTTAATTTCCTTTCTCTGCCGTGTGTTTACTTCTTCCGAACACATTTTCTAAGCTTTAATTTCCATGAATAAGACATTGGGGAAGACTTGCTTTTGGCGTTGAAGCATTTGCTGGGAAAATTCACCTGTATTTCCCAAGGATGTCATTATTTATATTATACGAATTTGAGTGTGAGGTTGGATATTATTATATATTGGACATAGATATGATCAATTTTTTTAAAATTTTATTTATTTAAAAAATTTTTAAAAGATTACATTTTATACTTATATCTGACACGCGTAAAGAAAAAAATTAGAGTAAATGGTCACTTTAAAAGGAACTTGTTTAATCCATTTAACTTCTTGTTTGCTGTTCAATCATAATTCTAGGCTAATTACTTCCTCCAGCCTTGTATTTTAGTCTGTTCTCTATGAAAATATACTGACCCAAAAAAAAAAAAAAAAAGAAAAAACCAACCAAAAGGAGCGTTAGTTAATTTATTATATATCAATCTCTATGATATCATAAATTTATAAAATAAAAAAAAAAAAGTGTTATTTACTATGAAAGCTATATATTTTTAATTAATTTTATTTTCTTAAACTATTTGCACAAAAAAATAAACTATTCATTACTGTAGATAATTTTTTTTAATTTTTTTTCTTTCATCCATGTAGTAAGCATGCTAAAATCTGTTATTAGTGGAACAAATTTGATGTCATTAAATCAAGTGTATGATTAAAAAAATTACATAAAAATAAAATTAATTATTAGAATAATTTCTTATCATAAAATCTATTCACTAAAAATCCGTTTATTTTCTTTAATGTCTTTTATAAGCTTAGAAAAAGCACCAATAACTAAAAATCTTAATTTGTTTTTTAACAAAATAATTTTTTTCTTCGATATATTAATACCCTTTCTGTTTTTCCGTGGCCCTGTATTTCCCTTCTCTGCCTTGTAATTTTCTTCAAGACACGTTGTCTAAGCCTTGCAATTTGCTTTTGGCATTGAAATAAATGCTTGTAGAAAAATTGACCTGAAGACTTAGTGGTAACGGAATTGAAAATTTATTTTCCTTACTTTTCCTAGTATAGTTGGTGTTTATAGAGATGGGGTCTTTGATCAGATTGGCCTTTCCTTGCTAAGTTAGCTTTGATTTAATTTGTTCATGCCAACTCTATTTCCTCCATTCATTTCACCCTTTTCTACGGTTTCTTCCTAAATTTCACCTCTTAGCTAATTTTCCATAGCAATCATATTTTCTTACGTGGAAATGGCTCCAAACACAACATTTGCAATCGGAAGCAAAATACTGCTCCATGCCTTGCTGTGGTCACTATGGGCTGCTGTAAGTATCTGCTCAGAGGACGATATCAGGTGCTTAAAATCAATAAAAGATTCCTTAGATGACCCTTATGGCTACTTGAATTCTTCATGGAACTTCGACGACAATAGAGAAGGTTTCATATGTCGCTTTATTGGGGTTGAATGCTGGAGCTCTAAGTCCAATCAAGTGCTAAACATTCGTTTATCCGCCATGGGTTTGAAAGGCCAGTTTCCTCGGGGCATGGAGAAGTGCGAGACCTTAACGGGATTAGACCTTTCAAGCAACGAGCTTTCAGGACCCATTCCATCAAATATTTCAAAAATCTTCCCCTTCATAACTTCACTTGATCTCTCTTCCAACAGATTCTCTGGTAAAATACCAACCGAAATAGGAAATTGCAGTTTTCTAAATATATTGGATCTTAGCAACAATCAATTAACTGGCCTTATTCCGCCAGAACTTACTCTGCTAAGCCGGCTCAAGATTTTCAGGGTTGCTAACAATCAATTATATGGCCCGGTACCTAACTTTGTTGTTTCTTTTAGCAAAAGTTCCTTTGCGAGTAATGTAGGACTATGTGGCTCCCCTTTAGAACCCTGCATGGATAATAGAAAAAGATCTGATTTCAAAGGTCCTTTCATAAGTGGTTTTGTGATAGGTTATGCGGCTGCTGTAGCTTCAGTTATAAGCATTTATATGTCATACTTTGCCCCATGGATGCATCGGAATGAGAGGAATAAACTGTTGCGGCACTTCATGTCGAACCTGATATGGAATAGGAGAAGTAACAAGCAAGAAAATTCCCGTTTAGACAAGCAAAATGATACATCAAGATGTCCTACATGAAGCCAGCAGAGAGGGACTCTGTTTCTCTCCCCTTTTTTTTGGGTTCAGTATGTCAACATATGCGTCGAGTGTTCTGCCAATCATAGCATAGCACAGCCTTCCTACGATATCTGGTTATGAGCTAGATTACTTGTTTAGCTTGATACGTATAGATTAGACTTTAAATAAAATTTTTTAAAAGTTAAATTTAAAAATAAAAAGTTTACTTTTATTTAAATTTAATTAAAAAATATAAAAATATTAATTTAAAAATAGTAATTTAATGTTATTCCAATAATAAAATTGGCCGTTAAACTTTTCGAATTTGGGCTTAAAAAAAACAAAAAAAAATTTGGATCATAGTCTGACCCAACTTATGAGCAGATTTATTTTATTCTGTGTTTTACTTTTTTGAAATTTTAGTATAGAATGATTTTGATTATTTGATTTATTCTTTTGATTCGAGAAGAGACGATTCGAACTTTTTGATAGTAAAAAATCATATTCTAATCATTGAGTTAAATATTCGATTTATTTTAAGTGCTTAATTGTTGACATTAACCAAATTTAACATTTATTAATATCGAAAAATATTTAGATTTTACGCTGTATAACAAAGTTGCTCTACGTATTAACTCGTTTAGATCATAAAATACGAAAGTAGGAAGTGGGAAATTAATGCAGTTTGTATTAATCACAGACTTCAATGCTGGTTAACCTGGCCTCAAGAATGAGTTACAAGGATCACAGCTAGGCAACAAACGACTTTGGTTCAGATAACATAATAGGGTTTGGGCAAATGGGGACAACCTACAAGGCAACATTGTCAAACGGTTGGGTTTTATCAGTTAAGAAATTATTCGACAGCCAAAAATTCGATGAACATTTCATAACCGAACTGAAAACATTGGGAAGATTAAGACATGATAACCTAGTTCCACTCCTTGGGTTCTGTATAGAATCAAAGGAAAAGCTTCTGGTTTACAAATACATGTCGAATGGCAATCTTTATGATTGGCTACATCCTTCAGAAGGTGTCGAAAAAAACATTGATTTGCCATTGAGGCTGAAAATTGCATGTTGGATAACAAGAGGTTTTGCATGTACGATTTTTTTTTTTGGGGTATCAATTTTTTAAAAATCTCAAAAAGTATATGGTACGAAGTCTATAGGTGTTGGAATTATTTATTTATTTATTTTTTGGGTAACGATTTTGGTTGACCTTTGGATGATTTTTGTAATATAAAATGTTTTTTTTTTCCAATGATTTTAAGTTTGTTCGAAAAGTTCTTTAGACTTTAAAAATAACAAAGGTGAATCTAAAATCCAAAAAAATTGGGTATTTCAGTGATGATTTGCAAGATCGCAAAGCAGACCAATTGAATTTAAAAATTTTTAATTTTAGAATTTTAATTATTTTATCTTTAATTGTTTTAAAAGCTATTTTGATAATTATTTGATTCATTTTGCTATAAATTTAAGAAATATAAGTTAATATAAATTTTATTGAATTTTCTGAGAAGTAAATGTATTTTTTGTGAAATTTTTTATAAATTGATAAATTTAAAAAATAATTTTAACAAAGAAATATTTTATAGGCCTTGTTGAGAAAACTAGATTGGATGGATTGATTGGATCAACTCAACTATGAATCGATTGCTTGATCAGTCAATATCAAAGATACGGGGACTTTTTAAATCGGTTAAAATTGATCAATTAATAAAAAACTAATAAAAACCTCACTTTTTATTTTTATTAAAATTATATTTATAAATTATGATCTTTAAATTTTTAATTTTTTAATTTTATATTAAAAATTATATTATTAAACAAAATATATATTTTTATTAATAAATTATTATACTCAATATTTATTTAACATTAAAATTATATATTTAATATTTAAAATTTAATTTATTTTTTTGAATTATATAATCTGGCTTTAGCTCAAAAAGTTAGTTAAAATGATGACGTTGAGTCACATCAATTTAACCTTTCTATGATTCAATTTGTTTTTTATTGATTACTTATAGGATGGCGATGTGTACCTATCATCATAAAAACCATAGTTCTAGAAACTTTCCCTTACGAATATACATATAGCAACGATTTTATAATAGGTTCATTGAATGGGTGCCTATTGACATTTAGTAGTGTTTTCTTCGCTTTTTATTTCAAGAAAGTTTTTCATATTTAATCAGTTATTTGTACAAAATTAAAAAAATATATATAAGTTCAAACTAACTGCTTAAATTTATTTTTATTTTAAAAGTGCAGCGGAAAAATAAAATCTCAAAATATTATGGAAAAAACATTATGAAAAATTAAAATATTAAAAAATTTATTTATAAAATAATAAAACATTTAAAAATATAAAATCAATAAAATTATTTCATTAAGGTAAAATTGAATCACAAAAGTCATAAATTTTTATCTTTATAATTTAAATTTTCGTAACATAATTTTAATGATAAAAACTAATATTAATTTGCTTTTGCATTTAACATTAATAATGCGTGAACAATTTTTATCCCCCAAAAATCGTACCATATACTTTTTGACATTTTTGTCGGTCGTGTTCAGGGATTCACGTTCGTAGATCTGGCTCTTATCACAGACTTAATTTTTTAATAATTTAAATTGATTTAATTTAAATTATTATTTATTAATAAAAATAATTTAAAATTTAATTATAAAAAATTGTAAGATATGATAAATTTAATCTGGGCATAGATGAAAAAAATAAGAAAATTTAAATTATGATTTCACTCGATTTAAGAACATTTTCATCAAAATTACATCATTAAATTCAATAAAAAAATGTCTAAAAATTCAAACTAAATTAAAATATTATAATTTAAATAAATCTGATACAATTCAAATTATTATTCATAATTTAAAAAATTATTTAAATTTAATTATAAAAATATATAAATATTTTTATATAAATAATATTTTTAAATAATAAAAAAAACTCTTAAGTTCAATTTGAATAAAAAAAATTTTTTAATAAATAAAATTTATATATATACACGTATAAAACTTGAAATTCTTACCACGTATAAAACACGTGATAATTACTTTTAAAAAAAAGTCACAATTACTTGCCGTGATAAACAAATGCTTTCAATATTCATGAATTGGGTTGATTCAAAAAAAAAAGAAAAAATTTTGGATGAATTGGGAGCCACATTCATATGATGACAATAGCTGAACTGATTGCCGTCATGGCCCGACAATACAATCCCAGCTGAGAATTTTCTGACTGTTTTTGTTATTCCGTTTTTGAACTTGGAGGTGTCGAGCGCCACATATTGAGCGCCTTCTTTTATTTAAATATTAATAATTTTTTATTTTAGTAATTATAATTTATTGAAAATTATTTCTCAAAATATTTTAATTTTAAAGTAAAAAAAAGAAAAAAATATCTCCACTTAAAAACTATTTTTTTTTTTAATAAAATGAAGAGAAATCTCCAAGGATGGCTTTTCAACCGTCGGCGTCAAACGGTTTTAATGTTCGAAGATTGTGCAATGATAATTTTCAAACACGTAAATCGAGGATGTCCAATAATTCACGGACTGATTCAATTCGAATTGGATTGTTTAACCAAAATAGTTTATAATTTAAAATAATATAATTGAATTTAAATTATTATATATTAATTAAAATAATAATTTTAAATAATTAGATCATATATAAATATTTATATAAAATAATATTTTAATATTTTTAAATAATAAAAAAATTTAAATTCATTCAAAAAAATATATAAACTATTTAAATCTATAAATAAGCCTTTCATACCTATAGACTTCACCACCGACAACAAAAATTTTCCCTCTGCCTTTAAAAGAAAAAAAAATCACGTCTTTGTGCAATTCTAAGACTTCTGTAAGGTATGAATTCTACTTTTTCTCATTCCAGTTTTCTTTCCACTTCTTTTTTTGTTTTTTTTTCCTTCTTTTTCCTTCGTCTTCTCTCCTTCCAAACATATTGTGTAACTGAAAGTTTAAGCACGTTACTTACTCATTTTTAGGCAGTGAAGATGGAGATTACCGTAAAGGAGTCTACAATTGTTCGTCCAGCTCAAGAAACTCCCAAAGGAAGTCTTTCGAACTCCAGTTTAGACCTGCTGATGACAAGATACCATGTCCCGACCGTATACTTCTATAAGCCAAATGGTTGTTCCGATTTCTTTAATCCTGAAAGGCTTAAGGAGGCTTTAAGCGAGATTCTAGTGCCTTTTTATCCCATAGCTGGAAGGTTGGGATATGATGATAATGGAAGGCTTGAAATAACATGCAAT
>JBBYHK010000003.1:103217-119571 GCA_038382065.1 Adansonia grandidieri
AACATCTCTGGAAATCGAGCTAAATTAATATTTTATAATTCAAGGATATATTTAAATTATTATTTATTAATTAAAAAATTATTTAAATTTAATTATAAATTTAAATATTTATATAAAATAATATTTTTATATTTTTAAATAATAAAAAAAAAAAACTCAAATTCGATCGTAGCCACGGAAAATCTTCTAAACTAGTTCAATTCATGTGAAAGTCGATAAGTTTGAGTCTATAAAATAAAACCTATCATCGCTAAAGGCTCCACCGACTGCCCAATCAACTCCCCCTTCAAGCAGAAAGAAACTTCACATCCCCGCGAAAATATAACAATTCCACAAGGTATGAATTCGAATCTTTCTCATTTCATTTTAGTTTTAATCAAAGACCATTGTCAATTTTTTTTCTTTCTTTTTCTTTCCTTCCAAACATATTAAGTTTAAAGTTTGATCAACTCAGTTTTTAGACGGTGAAGTTAAAGATGGAGATTACAATAAAAGAGTTTACAATTGTTCGTCCAGCTCAAGAAACTCCTAAAAGAAGTCTATGGAACTCAAATTTAGACTTGTTGATGACAAGATACCATATTCCAACTGTGTACTTTTATATGTCCAATGGTTCTTCGGATTTCTTTGATCCTGGAAGGCTTAAGGAGGCTTTAAGCAAGATTCTTGTGCCATTTTACCCTATAGCTGGCAGGTTGGGATATGATGAAAATGGAAGGCTTGAAATAATATGCAACGCAGAAGGAGTGTTATTTGTTGTGGCTGAAACTAGCTTAGTTATGGATCAGTTGATTGATGATTTTACTGGTAACTCTCAAGTTTTTCGATTAGTTCCCAAAGTCGATTATTCTGAAGGAGAATCATCTTATCCACTTTTTGTAGCGCAGGTAATGAACGAAAGATTTTGTTAAACAAAACATTAAATTTTTGTTGAGTATTAATGTTGATTTATTGTATGATTATTTTGCTAGGTAACTACGTTCAAGTGTGGTGGAGTTTGTCTCGGAGTTGGGATTCAACATACTTTAGGAGATGGTATGTCGGCTCTTCATTTCATCAATAGTTGGGCCGACACTGCGCGAGGCTTGTCGCTTACCATTGCCCCATTCATTGATCGAACTCTTCTTCGTGGTCGAGTCCCACCAACTCCTACATTCAACCATGTTGAATTTGATCCTTCCCCATTAATGAAAACTACAGAACCAGAATCCGAGTCAAATGATCTTAAGCCATCCAGTGTCTCCATCTTTAAGCTCACTCTTGATCAACTGAACACCCTGAAAGCCAAATCAAATATTGAAAATCCAAACAGTGCTACAAACTATAGTACTTACAACATCTTGGCAGCACATTTATGGCGTTGCGTAACTAAAGCAAGGGGTCTCTCGGATGATCAACCTACGAAGTTGCACATACCAATTGATGCACGATCTAAATTGAATCCTCCTCTCCGACCAGGCTACTTTGGCAATGTAATATTTCAAGCCACGCCAATTGCTCTAGCTGGTGATCTCAAATCCGAATCGTTTCCAGATACTATAAAGCGGATCCATAAACTACTAAAGCAGATGAATGATGAATATTTGAGATCGGCTCTTGATTACATTGAAACAGTGCCTGATTTAAACACTTTGGTTCGAGGACCGCATACTTTTCGATGCCCAAGCCTTGCTATTAATAGTTGGATGCGGTTGCCTATATATGATGCAGATTTCGGATGGGGTCGTCCCATATGTATGAGGCCAGCAAATGTAGTTCAAGAAGGTAAAATTTTCATAATACCTAGTCCGATTTATGATGGGAGCTTATCAGTGGTAACTCGCTTAGAGACTTCTCATATGAAACTCTTCAAAAAACTTCTTTATGAATTTTAGTTAAGAGTAATGCTATTTTATTAGTGTCAAACTATTCGCAGAAAGCACTAATGTAATAAATAATTTAAGATTTTTCTTTTAATAAAAAGCAGGATGACTTCGCTTCTTGCATCATCTCCGAATCTAAGCGTAGCCAAATGATGGAAGAACATCGATGTAACAATGCATTTTTATGTTAAGTGTATTTTTAGCATGCATAACTATTGCCTGAATTCTTGTTTAGCGAATATCATCTACCGAATTTTTATTGTCCTTTAATGGCCTTTCACATTGCACTACTGACTTTCGTATCTTCGTTACAATATTTAATTTGAAAATTATTTTAATTTTTTTTTTTTTGGTTTCTTTCACTTTTACCGGCTTTCGGGCCTTGCACTTAAAAGTTAAATGTGAAACACTGAGCCTTCCTGGGCAAGAAAGAGCCAGTAAAATTATTTTAAGTTGTTTCGATTTTTAATTTCACTGCTCGTTCAAACTAAGTTTAATCAAGAGATCGAAAGTTAATATGTATATATAACAGGTAAACTCTCAGTTCATTTACATTTTTATATATTTAAAATTATTAATATTTATTTTTTAAAAATTAAAATTAAAATTTTAATATTTTATCACCAGTTTACGTGTTTTTTTTTTTTTTTAATGTTTAAAAGTTATAAAATCCTTTAGAATGGTGGAATTTTAGGATCTGGTTAGCTATCGCTTGTAGCAATTGTTGGGTGAACGTGGCCAAAACTCCACCGACTCTAAGACACATCGTTATCCAGAAGTGTGGCTGCGAAGAAAGCCTGAAGTGGCACCTGAGGACGCTAAAATCTTAGGTCGAATGTCTTAGTTCCTGCGTGGACTGGGAAATCAATTAATAATTATCTTTAAAAAAATAAAAATTATTTTTAAAAATTTTAAAAATAAAATATCATTTTAATAATCAATTTTTTAAAATTATATATTTAAAAAATTTTAAAATAATATTTATCTTTAATATTTTTAAATTAATTATGATTTTTTTATCTAAAAAACTTTTAATTTTAAAATAAAAAGAAGTTTTTTAATGTACCTCTTGTCTCAAAATTTACTTATGTTGTAGTATACTTTACACTTCCCACACGTTTTCAAGGCAATTTTCCTCTAAAGCAACCGGGGTGTTTTCAACCAAACACAACATCAAATTGTACTTACTTATATTCAATTTAATATTTAGCTGAGTTTTATAGAGTCTACTTTTGAATATAGTTTTCTATAAATCGGAAACTCGATTTCTAACCTCAATAACTCCTTATAAGATCGTATTTTTAATTTCTTTTCTGGAAGTATTAATCACTAACAGATTTGAACGGAGCTAAAACCCACGCAGAAGCCTTGTATGTGTCTCGTCTTTGAATTTAGACATGGCGGAGGACGCAGTTCCAGAGATTGTGAGGAGTAAAGGGGTGATACTGAGGGATCACGTGACTGACTACGTAAGCTTTAGCACCACGTCCTCAAAACCCAGAGTTTACTCCTTTTAACTCCTGGCTCTGTACGCTCCCTCTCTCTCTCTCTCTCTCTCTTATTTATTCAAATATAAATATATTTTTATATTTATATTTAAATATATATTAAATGTGAATATTTTAAAAAATAAGAGTTATTGCTCAATAGGTTTCTCAAGTATTCGAGCAACGTAAGTTGTAGTTGACAGGAATGTACTAGATCTTTCTTTAGGTAGCATTGAATTTCTATTGCTAACATGATTTTCTGATTTTTTTATTTAAATATAAATATTAAATACGAATATATTTAATTTAAATATATTTAATTTTTTTATATATTTAAAAAAATTTTAAAAATTATAATATATATTTATATTTAAATATATTTGAGACACAGATGTGATGATATCAAAGAACCACGAATTCAATAAATTGATAGAAAACCGATCAAACATTAAAAAAGGCAAAAAAACTAGTTCTTTTTCTTTTTATTATTTTTATTAAAATTATTTTTATAAATAATAATATTTAAACTTTTAACTTTTTAATCATTTATTAAAAATAATATTATTTTATTTAAAATTTTTAATATTTAATATTTAATTTATTTTTTAATTATATAATTTAATACATCCAATTAAATCAATTGAGTTAAATAAAAAAATCGTACCAATTTAGCCTTCCAATAATGCAATTTATTTTTTGTATATTACTCGCTGGGTGGCTGCTACCAACCTTCATAAATTCTATTGCCACTAGAACGGAAACCTTTCAATACGAAAAAACAGCCCACAGTAAGTTCGCAATAATTAACTCTGTCAACGACAGCCCCACAAGGAGCTAGGTCACCTGACCGGCCCATAATAAATGCATCTTCGGGTGCTTTTCTGTAGGTGGGGTCGACACATTTTAAATCTTTCTTATCAAAATTAGTATTTTAAACCCATACAATATATAATTAATATTTTAATATATATAATTAATTTTTAATTTATAAAAATTTTATGTATTATATTACATGTTCAATTAAAAGATAAAAAAATTTAAATTATTAAAAAATAGTTTATTATAATAAAATAAAATCTTGTAAAATAATTTTAAAACTAATTTAAGTTAATTGAGAATATCAAAGATAATTAACCAAGTCTTTTTAATAATAAGTAGTTGAATTATTTTTTTAGATAAAAATAATGTTTGGAATTAAAATTAAATAAAAAATTTTAATATAATTGACATGCGTAATGAAATTTTAAAGTAATAAATAACAATTAATGTTGAGGTTGATCAGAAATAAATAATATGAGCTAAATACTAAAACTTTGAAAATATAATTGTAATAATAGAATTGGTAAATTTTTATATTATTTTAAAATATATATTTCTGGTCTAAGGAGAAGCATAATAAAATGAAAAAATCTCATATAATGGGATTATTAGTAGACTACAAATTATACCGCAACAACCTTCTTATCTTTTCTCTTGATTCATTGAATGCGCTAGCGATAATATTTTTGTTATCCAACTCTTTTGAAAATTTTAAATCGAAATCATCACGAATTAAATTCTATAAAAAGAACAAACTTTTTAATCAATTATCAAAGAATTTAAAAAACATAAATTTATAATTACGAATGAAAATATATAAATAAAGTTATTTTAAATTTGATCGATAGTGGGTTGGGTTTTGTCCCTCTTATGGGTATATTTGATTGAAGAATATTATATGGAGTAATAACATTTTCACCGAAAGAGAATGATTCTTTTCTTAAAGCTATAAAAATTATGATGAGATGTAAAGATAAAGGGAATGAAATTTGAAAGATAAAGAAGAGAAAGAGAAAAAAAAGTAGAAAGATAAAAATGATTAATAATAAAAGTGATTAAAGGAGATGATATTAATTGTTATGAAATACTTTTGCTATTCAGAGATGATAGATCAATATATTTATAAAGAACGTAAGCTAAGAACATATTTATTAATTAATTAATATATAAAAAGTAATAAATAAATTTATTAATTAATATTTTGAAAAAATTTCTTTGAGAAACGAAATTAGACAAAGAGTTGAAATAATATTCTTTGTAATTTATTGGTAAAATTGATATATATATATTATATAAAAATTAAATTCAATGAATTAATTCAAAAAACAAAATTCCATTGGTTATAATTTTTATAATTATATTTTTAGTAAACAAAATTTAAAAAATAATTAATAAAATTAATATGTGATGTTAAATTCAATGGATAAATACAATGCACACAATATCAGTGTAAAAATGAATTAAGGTAAAGTGTTAATCTCATTCACGTTTCACACAAATGGGTTGAATTAGGAGTATCAATGCGTCGAGCCATATCAGGTATGAAATTGAAGAAAAATTGTTGCTTGTTGAGATTTAGATCGGATGAAAAATTTGTTTTATAATATAAATTATTAAAATAAACATATTTTTATTATTTAAATAATTATCAATCTAAATTATTAAGAAATGCAATCTTGCAACAAGAAATTCATGGATGTTGAGAATTAAACCCATAGTTTTGGACCTTGGTTCAAGGGTTAAATCAATTTTAATGTTTAGACTCAATGAATTTTTATATTTATTAATTAATATTATGAAATTTGGACTCAATGAATCTATAATCTATATATCTACTAATAAAGCTATATATCTATTAATTAATATTTTGAAATATTAATTAGTAATAATTTTTATAATTATTCTGAAATATTAATTAATATTCCGAATCCCAATTAACAATTTTTAATAGTTTGAGAAAAATGAATGTTTGCCTCTTCTCTAAGACAAGTCAAATTGTAGTAAACTCCAGCTTTTCATTTTTTTTTAAAGCATTTATATCTGATACATATTTAGAAATTAATATCGAAATATGACCTTCTTGAAATCCTCCAAATATGGAAAAAACTCTAAAAAAGATGAGCATATCTATTTTTGATAATCACACCCGATTACTATTCGGTTCCAGGAATAACAAAGTTTGCAATGCTACAAGACACTGAGATAATCATCCTGCCATGTTCTCTTAACGGATCTTCATGAACCAGAGTTCTTTGCCACCATGAAACAGGATGTGTCTGATGTTCTTTTATTTCACAAACTGCACATATCGTTAAGATAATCATTTGGTAAAATGGAAATAAATCTCAAGCAGCAGATTCTGTTTTCAATCAAGTAGTTACCGATGTTACAAGATGTTTACAAGGCATTATTCATGCATTGTGCAGATAAATCTAGCAGTAATATGCCAAGTGCTATTAGCCCATAGGAAACGTTTTAAGGTTTCCGTTTTCTATTGGGATGCTTTCTCTGCAACTGGTTGCTGCTGTTTGCAGTTCGTGTGGCTCGAATTCGCTAGCTTTGCGATTCTATTTCTCACTTTAATCTCTTATATTTGATTAGGTTCAGCTTCTGAAGGAAAGGTTTGGATTTGATGATGCTTTCAATTACAAAGAGGAGCATGACTTAGTTGCAACTTTGAAAAGGTCAGAAAGATGTTTCCAAATCAAACTTTTTCATGCATATTAAGCAATAATTATACCTATAGGTATTTCCCTGAGGGCATTGATATTTACTTTGAGAATGTTGGGAGCAAAATGCTAGATGCAGTGCTTCTAAACATGAGAGTTCATGGCCGCATTGCTGTCTGTGGAATGATCTTGCAATACATTCTCGATCAGCCTGAAGGTATTAAGAACTTAATGTGTATTATCTATAGACGGATTCGGATGGAATGGTTCGTCGTTTTTGATTTCTGTCACCTATACTCCAAGTTCTTGGATATGCTGCCTCTAATGAGGGAAGAGAGGATTGTTCACATGGAAGACAATGCAGAAGGCCTTGTAAATGCTTCTGAAGCTCTAATGGGAATTATTAGTAGCCATAACATTGGCAAAAAGATATTTAAAGTTGCTCCTGAGTTACTGACTTATAGGCTTTCCCTTTTTCTCACCGGCAATTCAGCTATTGTATAGATCAAAACCGACAATACTTTACAGATTTAGTACAAGAACAGAACCAATGTTTTAACAAGCAGAAAACGTGCACACTCATAGATGTTGTTTTTCCTATGTTCTTACATGAAAAAGCAGGCCCAATTTGACGACTGTAGCACTTGTTATTGCTTCTTGTGTCTTTGCATTAGACAAAAAAAAAATTAAGAAGAAATGCAAGTAAAACTCAGTTTTATGATTTTTATTAATCTTTGATAAGGTTAATTAACCTTAAATTAAGTTTGAACCACCTTATAATTAACATTTTAAAAGCAGATAAGTATTTAACTCAGTTGATGCATATTTCATCTGCTGAATGAGCAAAATTCGAATCTTTTTTTCTTTTTTTTTTTAAATTTTAAATGTAGAACTTAACTTAATTACTTTAATGGCATCTTCGAATCCAACACCTATAATTTTTTTTTATTTTCAGTTTACGAATTAAATTTAAAAAGGCAAAACCTAAAAGATTTATGGGCTAAAAACATTTTAATAGACTAATTCATGCTGGCATTGCGCCTATCGAAAAATTTATTGGATTCAACAATGGACTTGGATCTTTCTTTCTGACATAACTTGCAAACTTAGCCGCCTGTAGATTCAACAATGGACTTGGATCCCTTCTCTTTGTCATAACTTGCCTAATGAAATTTGCCAGCTGTGATTAATTAATATTATTGAAAAAAATAATATCAAATTATTTTTCTTAAAATTTTTGCAAATATAAGTGTAAATATTCAATTAAAAATGAAAAAAATTACATCCGTAATATTAAAATTCACAAATAAATAAATAAATTTAAATTACTCAAGTGAAACATTAAAATGCTAAAACTTTTAGTATTGGTAAATATAGGCGTTTATGATCACATCAAACTATGATTTTTTAAATTTTTTGTTCAGACTTAGACTTTATTCTGCTTGGCTTGGTTTGTAAGTCAAATTATTTTAAAAATATTTAAATAATTATTTTATAATTAAATTTAAATAAAAAATTTTATTATATAAAAATTGATCTAGGTCGGGTCAGCTTACATCACTAAAAATGAAACCCAAGCCTGTCCCTTGAATTTGAATAAGTTTACTTCTAAGGCAGTGTAAAAGCTAGACCAAATAATTCATCTATTTTAAAACATCATAAATTTTGATACATTAATAATTTATATCATATAGATTTAACATATTCATATGTTAATAGTGTAATTATATTATTTTCACGTATTATATTTTAATTATTTTATCTAGAATAAAATAAAAAACTCCTTTATTAATAGAGTCAATAACCCATAAATGTGCATTTGGATTTGGTCATTGTACCAATATATGAAACATAAATATAAAATTCCAAACTTTAATGTCCCTTTTTTCTTTCCTATGGTTAAATTTTATGAAGTTACAAACTAAAAAATTGTTCCAATTAGTGTTTTCTTTTTTCCTCATTTCTTCTATTTATTGTTCATCTCTTTGGATTCTTAACTTTATTTATCAGTTGAATTTGTTTGCATCAGCTATAACAATGGCGGGTGAAGGACTGGTAAGGAACAAACAGGTGATATTGAAGAACTATGTGAATGAAGGTTTACCTAAAGAATCAGACATGGAAGTAATTGAAAGTAGCATCCAACTGAAAGTGCCAGAGGGAACTAAAGACGCAATTTTACTCAAGAATCTCTACTTATCTATTGATCCTTACATGAGAAACCGCTTGAAGAAGCTTAAAACTTCTTCATATGTCGCTTCTTTCGAGCCTGGCTTTGTGAGTTAGATTATCAAAACTGCCCATTTCCATGTTTTTTTTTTTTTTTGGGGGGGGGGGGGTGGTTCACTTGCCACTCTAATTTCATGAATTTTTTTTTCCTTTTTTTTTCGTTTTGATAGTGATCTTTGCATACAAATTCTGGTAATTCTTAGTCAGTATGAAGTTTGATGACTGTAAGACTAAATTCATATATAGAATTATAAATCAGAAACTCATGAATATGTACATAATTCTTGCTTTCACTCTTTGTTTTTATTAAAATATTCGTGTTTAACACATATTCAGACATGGGTATAAGAATAAAATCTTCCAAAGTTCTTCCAAATACATAGGATAACTTTGAAAAAAAAAACCGTTCAATGCGGTTTAAGGCATGTACTTATATTTATAGCTGACAACCACACTTCGAGTAAAGGCAAATTGGGTTTTTTTTTTTTTACTAATCATAGATTACAGTTTAGATAGGTATTAAAACTGTCTAGGACGAAAGCTACGACAACAATGAAATTACTGAACTCTCTCATATGTTCAAGATTCAAATGAAGCATAAATTAGGACAGTGCTAAGTGACAAATGCTGCAAAAGAAACTGAGTTCAGGGTCCTATTTCAAATTAGAGGCAGAAAAAAAATAGAGCAAATGTAGTTTTTCCGATGCTACTTTCAGATGGTTGATCTTTAAATGTTGAAATATGCGCAGCCTCTAAGCGGTTATGGGGTGGCCAAAGTTGTGGATTCTACTCATCCAGATTACAAAAATGGCGATTTTATTTGGAGAATAACTGGTTGGGAAGAATATAGTCTCGTAATAGCACCAGATAATTTGTTCAAAATTCAACACACAGATGTGCCTCTCATCTACTATACTGGACTTCTTGGTAAGTTGATTTCAATTTTACCAAGATGAGAACGCATTTTGGTATAAAGGAAGCCTTAGTCTAGGATAAAAGAATGAGTTGTGGATGAGATTCAAATCTTAAATCTACTGATTATTACCTCTTAAGACTGATTTAATGAATAAATCATATTATGCCTCGAGTTTGATGAGAATGCTTACTCAGAAAGCAATTTTTTTCCCTTTCCTTGTGATAACATATTGGCTAATTATTTGCATAAGTTAGATGATTATGCCAGTTCAATGCAATTAAATATATGAAAAAATTTTAGAAAAAATAAGTATATATGTTTCTAATAGAGGTCCAGCAAGAACCAAATAGACTACAGTCTGTGAATAAGGGAAGATGTTATAAATATTAAAATTCAAAGCTTAAACTTATTATATACTATCTCTTAAGAATAGTTATATAAATCAAGTTAAGCTTTGGATCAGCTTCTTATTATTTCTCTCCATCAATTATTCTGCCGTAATGAGTTAACTACATGTTATAAGTAACATGCAAAAGCCTTTATAGTCATTGTATTTTTAGGGAGGTGGCCTTCATGCTCATCTAATTGAGTAATTACTCTTCAATTTGTCATCATAGGTATGCCAGGTTTGACTGCTTATGGTGGTTTTTACGAGGTTTGTGCCCCTAAAAAAGGAGAGTATGCCTACGTATCAGCAGCATCCGGAGCTGTTGGTCAGCTTGTTGGGCAATTTGCAAAACTGTTAGGTTGCTATGTTGTTGGAAGTGCCGGAAGCAAAGAGAAAGTGAGTTTTGTGATAAATGTGGCATCTTTATTACACTTTTTTTTGTATCCACTGGCTTCATTATCTGATTAGATAATAAATTTAAAATTCAACTCAATTAATTTATGCTATTATCTTTAAGAAGTAATATTTGATAGTTTTAAAATTCGAATTCTAACATTTGCAACCGTTTTCTTATCTCCGGACTATAACCTCTGTTTTGCACCAAAAATAAATAAATAAGCTGTTGAACTTAAACTTCTGTGGAAACAAAGATTTTCATTTTACAGCCTATATGTTAATTGTTAGAACCCCCAGTCCCTTGACTTTATTAACCAGTTTCTTGTTTTGGGTTTTTCCATTTCTCTCATGTTTTTTCCCTGAACTATCTTGTAATTTCTGCATCGAAGGTTGATTTGTTAGAGAATAAGTTTGGGTTTGATGCGGCGTTCAACTATAAGGAAGAGCCGGATTTGGATGCTGCTTTGAAAAGGTCAGTAGTATAAAATATGGTTTCGAGAAATTTGGAAGAATAAATTGGCGAACTTATCATTCAAGAATGCTATTTAAGGCTTATATCAGTAGTCACTAAGCCTATGGACTGCCCAGTGGTCCGATCAGCTGGCTAGTGATCCAACCTTTGGATCAGTCTAGATAGGCTGAGCCAGACTGTACTGTAGCTTGAAAATTTTTTTCCTTACCTAGGCCTCATTCTGGCCTCATCCAATACAGGCTAATGAACAGGTCTAGACCAGTCTAATTGTTGTGTTGTACCAACCTTAAAGCTTTCATTTGGGAACTCTGACATGATGTTTGTGTATAGAAGATCCAATATTCAGTCCTGAAAGTTCATCATACATTTTGCGAACCTCAGAACCAACAAATCTGAAAGTTCATCATAAGGAGCCAAGGTGCTATTTTCTGCATTCATTCCCATATATATATATATATATATATTCCCCAATGCCGTTATCTTTTGCCAGGTATTTTCCAGACGGCATTGATATCTACTTCGAAAACGTCGGGGGAAAGATGCTCGACGCTGTGCTGCCCAACTTGAGGCTTCATGGCCGCATTGCAGTATGCGGAATGATCTCTCAGTACAACAAAGAGCAGCCTGAAGGAGTGCACAACTTGTTGAATATCATACCCAAACGGGTTCGGATGGAAGGATTTCTGGTTTTCGATTTCTATCACCAGTATCCCAAGTTTCTAGAAACGGTTATCCCGTACATCAAAGAAGGGAAGATAACATACGTTCAAGACATAGCCGAAGGCCTTGAGAAGGCTCCAGCAGCTCTCATCGGACTCTTCACCGGTCGCAATGTTGGGAAACAGTTGGTCGTAATCTCCCATGATTGATTGTAACAAATAAGTAAACCTCATAGCATGATTGTTGTACTGTGTGCCGCTTCTTTAAGAACTGATCCAACTGTTTGATTGGTTATTCCATATAAAAATAAAATAAAACATTTAATCTAAGTTCGTTGAAATCTTTGCATTCCTATGATCTTTAAATAACCTCAGCAGTTTCACATGTTATGCATTTTTGTCAGTCATATCAAGATAAACACAACAAAAATAATCAAATATATTAAAATATTAAACATGAATACTATATTATATATTAAACATATCGTATTAATTATATTAATTATATTAAACATATCAATACGTATGCAGATAGGTCATTGATAATGGACCACATATCAGGAGCTCGTAATCAAGGTTCGGCTTGATTCTCAGTTGCGAAAATTTTCACTATTAAATCATATATTTATTATTAATTTAATTTTAAAACTAATTTTAATATTTTTATAATAAATTTAAATAAAATGCACTTGAATGATCTAGTTTGATTTTTAAAGAAATTTTTAGTTGAGTCACTTGGAACTTGCTCAACTGTTTAAATCTATAATTTGTCATTTATCCAACTTCCAACATAAAACTGAGTACATTTTTTTTTTGTATTTTTATAATACAATTATTTTATTTAAAAAATAAATTAATGCATTTTATTCTTCATAGAGTTACATTTTTAATTCTTAACTATTCAATGGATATTTTAATTTTTCATCCAAATATATAAATATATATTGCTTTAGTGTAACCTGAATTAAGCTGGCTTAATCTCCAAATCACATGCTAATTGAGCCAAGTTTGATTTAAATTGTATTAGTGTTTGAATCATGGCATTATTTTGATTTTATTGTTGTAATAATATATTGAATATGATTACAATAAGAATAAATAACAAATTAAAATTAAAATTTCATAATAAATTATTCAAAATATCCTAGCTTGATGATAATTTTTAAAGTACATTTAATTATAAAAATAACAAAAATAATACGTAAGTCTAATTCATCACGTATATATTATCTTTAACAACCATCATACGATAACTTATAAGTTGTAACGTCATTTAACATAACTTTTTGATATTTAATCATCATAATTTTTTTCATTTTACTTCAACACTTAAAATTAAAAAAAAATACTTGCATTAACCTATCTCATTTTATTTTTCAAAAAATAGTATGATCTTATTTAAAAAGAAGTAATCATTATACGACGCGTGAAACAATTTATTTGAATTACATGCATGACATAGAAAAATAACTAAAGTACAACAAAAACAATATAAAAAAATAACATGATCATGATATGAACACATGAACATGTCAAAATTATAAGTTATTTAAATAATAATAATTAAACTTGATAAGTTAGGACACAATATGAACATGACATAAAATTTAAAAAAATAGAACAAGAAAAAAAATAAAATTAAAATGGCATGAATGCATTAAAATTATATAATTTTGATTATTAACATGTTAAGATTTATATATAATATATGTAATATAATTATTATATATAAAAATAATATGAATACAACATAAAAAAATTTACTTGTCACGGGACAAACAAGTAAGTCCACAAACAAGATAATTATCCCTACCATTGAAAGGATAATTTTATTATAAAAATATTTAATTTTTAATTTTTTAATCGATAATTTAAATGAATTGAATCGTGCCTTCGGTGCAATGGAATCCAAAGCATTTTAGGGGGAAAATTTTCCCCTAAACGTGCCACACCCCAAGGGTCCAGTGAGAAATTGAACCCTCACTGAAAGGGTGTAATTCTCCTTTTACCCCTCCACAGATTTTTCCCTTTTTTATTTTAAAATTATTTTTATTTGTTAATTTGTTTTTAAATATAAATATAAATATAAATATTTTAATTATTATTTAATATAAATAAAATTTTAATAATTTTAATTATTATTTAACGTAAATATAATTTTATTTATATTTTATTATTTAATATAAATATAAATTTTAATTATTTATTATATATATATTTTAATATAATATATTTAATGATCATGAAATAATCATTTTTATCTTCATCTCAATTTCATCATTATAATTAAATCTCAACCTATTTTATCAATAATTTTAATTTTAATATTATAATATTTAATATTATAATTTTAATAATTAATCTTATTATCATTATTATTTTTAATTTTATCATAATTAATCACAGCTTAAACTTTTAATTTTATCGTGGTAAGAATTTAAAAGTCAATTTTACAGTCAACTGTGGAAAATGACATGTTCCCATGTCGTTATCATAAGCTGTCAACATTGACATTTATAGCTGTCATGTCACTTGCCCTAACAGCACTCAAATTAAAACCCCTAATTAGTGCAAATCAGATCCATCGTTTAAAAATAAATAAATAAATATAGATAATTTTTTTTTTTAAATATATATTATTCACAACATGTGTTTAATTGGTCAAGTTAATTAATTTTTTTAAAAATAAGTTAGTCCAATTAAGATTGTTTTTTACTAGAAACATTTTGAAAAATAAAATCTTTTATTTATATAGGAGAATATACCTTTGAAATTGTTTAAAAAAAATTAAATCGAAACAAAATTCAAATTTATCTTTAATTAAACATTTATTTTTATTTAATTTAATTATGAATAGTATAAAAAGTGAATATTACTTTAATTAATTTTCATTTAATTAAACATTCAATTCACATAATTATTTATTTTAAATAAAATTTTTTATATTTAAATAAAAAAATATATTTTTTTAATTATTTTAAAAAATTAAATTCAATAAAATTCAAAATTATCACTAAGTCACCTTATAAAAAAAAAAAGCTAATTGTAGTGTAAATCAGACAAATCGTACAGAATATTAATTTAGTGACGGGGTATAATCAAAAGGTCGATTCTGATAGTTTTGTTTGGTAATTGAAAGGCAACATTAAAGTGAAAGTGATGAGTTTGAAGGCTAGAGAAAAGAAAAAAGTTTAAAAAATGGAAAAGGAAATCCACATGTCTGGCTTCAATGTGGGTCCCAATCTCCATCAAATTATGAAATATATATATATATATATATATATATATGTCCAAATGACCATATCTGACAGCAGCCCATGGCTTTTATGATAGTCAAATTATTGGTGGGCCCCTTGCCTTGTCAGCTTCGTCCCACCATATCCTTCTGTTCCCCGACCCCCATTTCCACTTGTCAACAATAAATTTGAAAGACAGGTCGAGGGGCATTTTCTATATTTTTTTTAAAATATAAAATTAAATTTAATAATTTATGTATTTTTTAAAAATATTTATTGATATAAAAATAATATTATTTGACAAATTAAAAATTTAAAAAATATTTAAAATCCAACTTGAATTTTACATTCCATCTCTTAACACTTTTCAAAACTAAAAAGTCGTTGGCTTGTGACCAAAAATATTAAAGTTTACGTAAAATTAAAGAAAAAAAAGTTAGTAATTGACAAGGAAAGTGACCTTCGTTTTGCTTGGAAGTGATCAGATCTAAACTTGATAAGACGTTTATGTTTATTATAATTATTATATTATTATATTATATTTAATTATTTTTTATTTTATTTGAATTTATTAAATTTAATTAAATTTGATAATTTATGTAAATATTTTTTATGTTTTTATTTCAATTGTATAAATATAAATAGTTATTTTTACTATATTATTTTTATATTTAATTATTATTTATAGAACTACGAAATGACCAAGGAAAGTTTGAGGTCGGCCAAAAGCATATACAACTCGGATTTTCATATGCAAACCGCAAACGGCGGCAACACGTAGTTTCTGCTTTAGATGGGAAAAAAAAATTAAAAAAATAGATATTAAAGCAATGAAAGAGACACCATTCTTAAATCATATAAAAAATTGAAAGTGCTTATTTTCTTAATATATTTATTGACACCGTTGACTCATTAGGTAATTAAAACAAAGTAGTTATTTTTGGTAAAATAGTTATTTTTTAAAAAATATATATATAATATTTAGGTAATTTTTAATTTAAATAATTTTTTTAAAATATTTAAAAAACATCATCATCCCTTATTCTACTATTACTATTGTTGATGTCTTCTTTGCTGGCACTAGGGGTTGGACGGAATCGTGCAATATAAAAGAGTTAGAAGGGTGCCGGAGGTCGAGCTCCGAGGACCCTCTCCGATGATTAAGTTAGTATAAGGGTTTTTTGGAAATATAGCAATGGAGACTGAGAAAAATTCAGATCC
>JBBYHK010000003.1:133710-171293 GCA_038382065.1 Adansonia grandidieri
TTTCGATCGTTGTAATATGGCGATCGTCATGAATAGGTAGTGTCGTTTGAGTCGTCGCCATTGTGTAGTCATAACAACTATAATTTTAAAACTTTTTAAAACTTTTTCAATTAAATTAATATTATTTAATTCATGATATTGATTCAATTTAAAATTTTATTATTAGTATAGTCACTAACATGTATATTATAAAATGACAACAAAAGAAGAAAATATTTTAATATTTTCATGTATTCATATTTTTTTAGTATCGTATTACATTTTATGTTTATTTATTTTTTCATATTTTATCTAAAATTGTTAAATCTAATTAGATCTGATAATTTATTTAAGTATTTTTTATCAATCATGTAAATATAAATATAAGATAAATTATTAAATATATTAATATTTTAAATATAAATACTATATATATATATTAAATATATTATATTATATTTTATTATGTTATTTTTATATTTATAATCTATTAAATGTGGCATGTGGATTTCATTTTAATTGTGTGTAGAATTACCATATCTAGAAATGGCCATGGAAAATTGTTAAATTAGTCAATTTGAGGTCGGCCAAAAGCAATTACAGCAACATTTTTTTTTTAATGGGAGCAACACGTGGACAAGGTAAATGCTTTAGGTGGGACAAATTAGAAAATATTAAAACAATGATAGGGACGTTTTCCTTACAGCATATAAATAATGGAAGTGATTAATTTTTTAATATATTTATTATCATAATGTACTCACCACATTGAAATGATAATAAAAAATATATAAAAAAATGATAACAAAGCAATAAAAAATAATAATATAAATTTTTATTATCATTCAAATTATATATTACTAATTTAAAACTATATAAATATATATATATAATTGAAAATTATTTATCTTCTTTTAATTACATTATACTCATGAATTGGGTAATTCGTTTGCGTAAAACTTTAGGAAGGATTTTTTCCACTTTTAAATTGGGTGGATGGATTGAATCGAATTATTATTTATGTAACAAAATTTTTTTATTTAAATTTAATTATTAAATATATAAATATTAATATAAAAGTTAATTATTTAACATTTTAATAATATTTAAAATAGTGAAACTGACTTGCAATTATAAGAATTTGTTTAAAATCGAACCTAAATAAAGGATGATGAGGAAAATTTTTTATCATAACCTGACTCGTTGCAATCTACTCTAACCACACTTAAAACAATACCTAAATTTATATTCTACATTTTTCAAAATTTTCAGATTAAAACTTCTCCGAATTATATATTATTAAATATTTTGATATTTTTATCTATATATATTTGAAATTCTTGACTTCATTATAGATAAAATATTTTAAAAACTTGTAAAAAAATAATTTTGAGAGAAAAAGGATAATTTAAGTGTTATCTTATTTGTCGACATGAACAAATTTCAACGTTGTACGTTGTAATAAGATTGCACTATAAATTGGTTTTGCCATGAACGCCATATTCGCTGATTTGTTCGGTTGAAACTTTGAAAAGCGGAGTAAAAAAGAAAAAGCAAATCTTTGTTGTCCAAAAAAACCAAAACCCAAATTCCACCATTTTTTTTTGTCCTTATATTTCTCGCTTTCTTCTGTTCCCAAGCGCTTTGTTCGGATCTTAAATCTTCTCTCATCCGTTTCTTCTTTCATTTCTCCATCATAATCTCTTCCATCTTCCTTTCTCGGCTCGATTCGGGAGCCCTGAGCTTAAACTTTGTTGCCCTTTGTTTCCCTTTCGGCTCTCGATCTTTCGAATCCGGAATCGCTACTTACATTTTGTTGTTTCGTTGATTGTTATGTGAATTATCTTGCTGTTCTGATTTTTTTTAGTTGATTTCTGGATTACCCTTTTTTTCTTGTACCACAAGGAACGGCGATGGTGAACTTAGCAGCGCAGCTAAAACGGGGAATCTCCCGTCAGTTCTCTACTGGATCGATAAAACGGACTTTCAGCCGCCAGTTCACTCGGCAGGCATCGCTGGACCCTCGGAGGAACAACCAAAGGTTCAGCTTCGGTCGGCAGTCGTCGTTGGATCCCATTAGGAGGAGTCCCGGTCAGGATGAGCTGACGGTGCCGGAGAACCTCGACACCACCATGCAGCTGCTGTTCATGGCGTGTAGAGGGGATGTCAAGGGAGTTGAAGACTTGTTAAATGAAGGCATTGATGTTAATAGTATTGATTTGGATGGCCGTACTGCTTTGCATATCGCTGCTTGTGAAGGTCATGTCGAGGTTGTTAAGCTTCTTCTCACCAGGAAGGCTAATATTGATGCCCGTGATCGATGGGGTAGCACCGTACGTTTCTTGTTATTATATTCATTTTGACTTTTTCTTTGCAGATTCAATTTTAACTTAATTTATTGTTATGCTTCTGATTAATCATCTTTATTGGTTGGTTTTGGACAAGGAGATTTAAAAATGTTAGATTAGATGTTGTCTTAATACTTAAACTATTCAGCTTTGATTGATTTGTGGGACTAAGTATATAGAACTGGGATTTTGTGTTGGTTGGCAAATCCATGGTGCTTGGATTTGGCAAATTAGGATGAATAATTTAGGGAGAAAAGGAGGCAGATAAATGTGCAAAAGTTTGAGATTTAATGTCAGCCCTAAATTCTAATTCTAATTCTAATTTCATTGATGATACTGCATATGACGATTACTGATCAAGAGCAGTTTGATTTATGATGCTGTGAATGCATATCGATTATCGAGCAATGTTAGTGAAGTTATTTTTACGTATGCGCAGGCAGCTGCTGATGCAAAGTACTATGGAAATGTAGATATCTACAATATTTTGAAAGCCCGTGGAGCCAAAGTTCCTGTACGATACAAAAACTTTTCTTCTTTTTCTTCTTCCATCTAAATGTCATTTCTGGTTATGATTGATATTATATGCCATGATATTAGAAAACCAGGAATACGCCAATGACAGTTGCTAACCCTCGAGAGGTTCCGGAGTATGAGCTTAATCCATTAGAGCTTCAAGTTCGGAAGTCTGATGGTATAACAAAGGTATGGTTATCTTCACTTATTTTTACTGAATTGATTCTTTTGCAAGCTCATGTACGGTCCAATGTGGAAGCTGGTTTGGTTAGGCTGATTTGCAGATAGTCTTCTGTGTTTCATTTTTTCCGCTGTGAAATGATTAGTCTAGGTTTCTTTTGCTAGATCTGGATCTCTTTTCAGTTCAGTTCCACTTTCAAAAGGCATGATGCTTCTTGTGGGCAATTCTTACAATTGATGAAAGATTACTAGGCATTTACAGCTGTTATAAAAGCACTAAAATGTTGACAGATTAGTGAGCATTTTTTCCTTTTTTTTTTAGGGTCAATAGTGGCTTATTTGGCATTAGTTTTGTTGTCACTTATAATTTGTTAAAACAATCCGTTGTCTTCTATTCATGTCAGTATCACATTTTAGATTGCTGAGACATACTTGTTTTCTTTAAATTCTCACTTGCCAGGGATCATATCAAGTGGCAAAATGGAATGGCACGAAGGTTGCTGTAAAGATACTAGATAAAGACAGCTACTCGGACCCTGAGACCATGTATGCACCTACCTTGTTTTCTTTTAGATGTGTTTGACTCATCCGAATGAAAACATGCATATGTCCTTTCCTTTTTGACATCAGTCATTTATACTTCTGATGTTACTCTGCACATTCCTCAGCTACTTACACTTTCTTGAAATTCCAAGTGTCCCCCGTGCCACATGCTGATTCTTATCTAGATGTCCATACAACAATATAGTTTGTTTGTTTCTTATCATGTTTATGTCTAAAAATACTCGTATCCTTTTTTTCCGACTTTTATGCATGTTTTTATGGGCCATGTAAATAAATTAAGGGATATTTATTGGGAGCAAAAAAAACCGAATTATAGCCCTAGTTCTGAAATAATTAATACTGCACAAAGTTGTCGTAAAGCAACTTTCTAATTATTGTTTTATCTCTTGTCTTCTCAGAGTTGTATGATTTTTCCAAAAATTTTTTGAAGGGATGATAGGATTTTTTTTTTTACCAACTTTCTTGCTGAGCCTAACGCAAAAATATATTCATAAATCTTCTCTTAACAGAAATGCTTTCAAGCATGAGCTAACTTTACTAGAAAAAGTTCGACATCCAAATGTGGTTCAATTCGTTGGAGCTGTTACACAAAAGATTCCCATGATGATTGTTTCAGAGTATCATTCAAAAGTAAGCCTCTCTCTCTCTCTCTCTCTCTCTCTCCCTGCCTGCCCCTTGACTATCTTGCCTGTGTCTCTGTTCTGTTAATTTGTCTATTTTATCTGTATTTATGTATGGTTCTATGTTAGGCCATGATTGAAGAGGAACACAAAGCTTTTATGGAGAAAAAGAAAAGTGAGATGACTAGGCAATGAAGACTTCCTCATAGTCCAAAAAATTTTGTCCGATATAGCTTAGGCAGGGTCATAATATAAAATGCGTAAGCAGAACAATTGAAAATAGTCAGGGGAAAAACATTAGGATCTATGTGAACCGTGCAACCAAGATACTATGTATTGCTTGTGTGGAGAAACAAGGAATTGAGTCCTTTGCCTGAAGTTGCTGGTTTCCTAATTAATGGACTTAACCTCGCAACCATCTTCAGTCATTTATTGATTCAACTTTCATTTCTTTCTACGGCATTTCTACACTAGAGCTTCCGATATTTCAAATTTATTGCACGTAGTTTTACATATCCTTGAGATGGTATGTACTTTATGCTCTTCAGGCATGGTTCCTTTATTTGTTTATTGAAATGTATTCTATACCAAGGCATTGCTCCATCATCATAGTTTGCTTTGTCTAAAGCAATTCTTTATTGTTTTACTCACCACATTAACGTTACTACGGTGATGATCCTTATTTCAGGGTGACTTGGGAAGCTACCTTCAAAAGAAAGGGCGTCTATCGCCATCCAAAGTCCTAAGATTTGCTCTTGACATTGCCAGGCATGTTTTGTTCTTTGGAATCATGCTTGAAGAATATTTATCTGTATTATCACTTTAATCATCATAATTCCTATTTTTCACCTATGCAAAACTTGGACATTAATGTGGTGATATACTTCTTGTTCTTCTATCATGCATTATCCTTTATCATGGAACTGCTTCCCGTCATTTTATTTCTCCTAGTTCTTCACTTTATGACCGTTGTTTTTCTTGATATCAGGGGAATGAATTACCTTCATGAATGTAAACCAGATCCGATCATTCATTGCAATTTAACGACAAAGTAAGGCAACCACTGTCGAAGTTGATATAAATGCTTGCAGAAATGGCAAGGTGTAATTTTTTTAAATGTACTTGTTGTGATGTACTATTCTTTAATATTTGAAATTTGGTAAGGTGCCAGAAATGTTTTGCTGGATAATGGAGGTCAGTTGAAGGTATCTGGATTTGGTTTGTTAAGATTGTCAAAGATATCACCTGACAAGGCAAAATTAGCACAGCCGGACGCTCATGTTGATCCATCCAGTACGTTCGTGACAAAAACAAAAAATCTTTCCTTTGGACGTTTCATATAAGTATGATGGATGTTTTCTTTCCGCTAATGGTAAAACTGTGATTATTAATTTGGTTTTTCTGATTGCAGATATATATATGGCACCTGAGGTTTATAAAAATTTGATATTTGATCGAAGTGTTGATTCATATTCTTTTGGTGTTATACTGTATGAGGTACATGGTCTCCCAAAAGTTTGTTATTGGCCTAACACAAATCTTCCATTCTGACTAAAGGCACTTTAATTGTCTTTAATAGTTTCGTTTCTTGTTTCTTGCCAACATCTTTCAGGTAGTGAATGTGCTTTTCTTGACAAAAAAGGATTCTCACCTGTTTCCCACATAATGATAATTTCCTCCATGGTTCTTTGTGTGTGCGTGTGTGTGTGTGAGAGAGAGAGAGAGAGAGAGAGAGTGAGAGTGTGATTTATGAGAATGAGATGTCAAGGTGGGGATTTTTTCTGGCAGGGGGTTAAGGGAAGTAATTTCCGGCAATTAAAGCTGCTTTTTAGTTCGATAGTCGTTATTAACCACTTTTTCTGTTTTGTTCTTGTATAAGTTCAGATGATCGAAGGAGTCGTGCCGTTTCATCCCAAGCCTGCCGAAGAGATTGTGAAATTGATGTGTATAGAAGAAAAAAGACCATCATTCAAGTCCAAATCAAAAAGTTATCCTCCAGACTTAAGAGAGTAAGTTTCCGGTTTGAGATGAATAATAAATTTCTGCTCTTTCTAGCTTCACATTTATTGAATTAATACCGGGTCATTTTTGTGGGGAAATGTAAAACAGTGCTTGGTGGCATTGGTTAAGGTGATATATATGGAAAGAAAAGTGCAATTAATACATTATTTTTTTCTTGAATCCTGTAGAAGTAATGTATTAAATGCAAAACAACTTTCTTGAAATAATAAATAAAGAATCCTTAGGCACTGGTTAAGTGGACTTCTTTTTGTCTGTGTGTTTTTTTAACGTTTCTTACACATTTAATTGAAAAGAAAAATCCGATTCGTTTTTTATATCTTTCTTCTCAAAAGAAAAAAGTGCAGTACATCCTAAGGCTTATCTTGTAAGGAACTAATATGTATACAAATATTCTAAGCTTTACTATGCTGTAATGTACGAACAGGCTAATTGAAGAATGCTGGGATCAAGAACCGGTTGTCAGACCGACTTTTTCGGAGATCATTGTACGATTAGACAAAATAGTTGCCAACTGCTCAAAACAAGGATGGTGGAAAGACACTTTCAAGCTTCCTTGGTATGCTTCTATCATCGATTTTTCAATAAGAGGAAGTTTGAATATGTTACATATGAATCAAATGTAGTTAGAGTTCCTTGACATGTCATGAACATAGTCCCAATGTTCTGTGCTAAGGCTTTTAATTTGAGTTTGAGTTTATCTTTAGCCCCTTAAAAATCTTCTGGGCTGTTCTACATTGAATTTCTGATTAAGATGCCTTTCTGATTCAATAAAAGAACTAGAAATGTTAGCTATCCATTAGTTGCTAGTATGGTGAAATGGATTATTTTCTCCATAAGCAAGTTTTCATGTCATTTTTGTTTGTCATACAAGAAATGTTAGAGGAGGTAGCTAGAAATCGGTTAGGCTTAGATATCATAGATTGTAACTTCTATGACTAACTTCATTATATGGGAGTTGAAGCGGTGTAAACATCTGTTGCACAAGTTCCATGTATGTGCTTTATAGTAGTGTCTTCCATGTGAAAAGTTTCGATTTGCAATAGAAAAGTGCACTTATACATACATACGGGCAAACACACACACACACACATATAAACATATGTTTCAAATGAAAAGTTCGATTTTGCATACACATGGGCATACATGCAGGCGCACTTTCACACACACATAGTTAAATACACCTAGTTAACGAGCCAGGGTGAACGGTGTTTTGTTTTATCGAAGAGGGAGTTTGTTTTGAACACGGATTTTAAAGCATTAAATCCATAGATAAAGATTCCTTGGTGACTTACCTCTGCAAACGTTGCTATTCCATAATTCTGAAGTTTCCCTCATAATCTAATGCATTATGTTTTACATGTGATTCTTTTGCAGGAAATAAGGGGAGGGAAAACAGAATATCAGATTAAGATTTTTGAGGGAGTTTCGATCTCGGGTTTTCGAAGTTTTATTTGAAACATTGTAATGTATAAAAATCATGTTGAAATTAAAAGGAAAAAAAAAAAAGGAAAGTGATCTTCCCTCTCCCCGTCTTTATGTCAAGGAGCTGGAGCAGTTCCTTGTTATGTGTGAATATGATGTTTGAGAAAGAGCCTACAAATGGAAAATTAGAAATCAAGAGAATTTAATGTATTTATTATGGAATTTGGTGTTCTTGCAAATAAAATTATAGTTTTAGTTTTGAAAATTAAATATTTGAATGTCTCCTGTAATGTTAAATGTTTTCAAATTTGTAATAATTTTCATGTGAAATTACTAATGGGTCTTTAAATTTTTTAGTTTACCCAATTTAGAAAAAAAAAAAGAGAGAAAAATCAGATATTTTTTGAGCAATTAAAAAATTTAAGGAAAAAAAAGAGTCCAATTGGAGTGGATGTAAAAACAAATTCATTATTTAAATAATTAATCAATTATTTAAATTTAATTATAAAATATAAAAATAATTAATATAAATTTTTTAAATATATTTAAATAATAATTCAAGTAAAATCGTATTAATTTTAATTATAAAATTTAATTTAATTCAGAAATTCGATAAATTATATCATTAATGAAAAGAGCAACATCTGCTCTACCCCCAAAGTCCAAATTTAACCTTTTTAAGATTATCAATTTCCCACGTGGCCAAATTAGAAAAAATATATTATTTTATATTTGTCTTGAGGACCAACTGCCAAGAACATTCAAAGGGTCTGCGCTTACCAACACCAAAATCAAACAATCACCACGTGTCACAGAATGGCCCACAGAAGTCAAGATTGAAAAGTTCAACAGATCGACGGTTCCGATTCTCTAAACAATACACCCGCGCACCAGAGTAATTTCTCCTGTCCCCTTCCAACCCCCACTTAAACCCTTCCAATTTTTCTCGCTTGCACAAAATACGAACGACCCTATATTTTCTGTGCCTTCTTCTTTTTCCTTTTTCTTTCATTTTAGCTTAAAATATATTTGTTTGATCGATCCTAAATATTCTCTCGCATAAAAACTGTAAGTTAAAATGCTTTTTTATTCAGCAATTTATATATTTATTTGTTTACTTTTTTTATTATCATTGAATTTTGCTTCTTCAGAATTTATTATAATGTTAATTTTAGTCATCTTTTTAGCCAAATCGGAAATGAGCTATGAATATCGAATATATGTTATTATTATTTTTTTGTGGTAATTTATTTCAATTTTTGATTTGAAATGAAATGGGAATTGATGTTTTACTATTTTTTGAAATGAAAAGAAAATTTTGAGGCGGAAGGAGATCTGATACTGAATGAAAAGATAATCAGCTGATATTGTTTTTATTTTTTTTCAATTAATAATAAACTTATCGTAGTAATGTTTCTTTAGTCTCCTTAATTTTTTTTTACATAAATATTTATGAACTGGTTGTAGTTTTTTTTTTAATTTTATTTTGTTTCATTTTTTATTATTTTATTTTTTATAAGAAACACAGGCTTTGTTTTTTTTTTTTTTTTTCCCTGTGTAACAATTATTGAGTTTTTCAATTTTTTGGTTCGTTTTACTTTCTTTTGTTAATTATCTGCATTGAACTAAATAAAAACTCTAATTTTACTTGATCGGCTCCTAATCTTGACTCCTTGATTGATGTGATGCAATTCAAGGATTAATTATGATTTTCTTTTTGATATTGACATCATCTTTAAATGTTTTATGAATTTGTTTGGTTTTGTAATTTTAGCAAGACGGGATAATGTTTTATATGAATAATGAAAATTATATTTTATAATGTTCATCTTTGAGTAGGTGTTTCGGTTTTTTATTTGAAATGTTATCTTGACCAGTTTAATTGAGTGGTTGTTCGAGAAATGCGATTGTCCTGTTGACAAGAAAAACGCTTGATAATGGCTTCTAGAGCGATTTTAAGAAGGAAGAGGTTTGTTTCTGATTACCTGAATGCTGCATCACGCTCAGTCCAGACCTTCCAGTGTCTTGGCCATCCTACTCAGAAGTCAGAGTCACGTAGTTATATATCCAATGTGGACCATCCATCTGAAGATTTTAATCTTGTAAAGAAACTGGACGTAAATTCAGTTGCGAAGCACGATTTACTGGTTTTTTCAAGATTAGGATACTTCAGTTATAGATCTCAAGGAATCTCAGTTTTGGGTCATGGAAGTGGAAGATTCCAGTTCTATTCTCCAATGAGTGTCAGGTTGATGTCATATTCTGTTCGCCATGCTTCGACAGCGACTGCTAAACAACCTGAACCGGATAGTGATGATGAGGCAAATGAGGAATTGGTCTCTAAAAAGAGAAAGGAAGCATCTGCAGAAGAATGTGATCAAGCTGTTGAAGGTTTGAGTTCTGCTAAAGCCAAAGTGAAAGCTAAAAGGTTGCAGGATTCTCAGAAGGTTGCCAAATCCATTTTGCAAAGAGTATGGGCCCCAATTCTTGGGATTGGTCCTGCTTTAAGAGCTGTAGCTTCTATGAGCAGGTAAAACTTCATCCTTAATTCTTAAGGTTTTTTTTTTAATAAATCAATTGACATGATTCAAATTGATTTTTGATGTACTCCATATTTGTTATTGTATTGGTTTTTCAGGGAGGATTGGGCAAAGAAACTTGTTCACTGGAAAAATGAAATCCGGTCTACTTTGCAACATTATTGGTTGGGTTTTAAGCTACTTTGGGCTGATGTGAGGATCAGCTCAAGATTGCTGCTAAAGCTGGCTTGTGGTAGAAGTTTATCTAGAAGGGAGAGGCAACAGCTGACTCGAACTACTGCCGATATCTTTAGGCTAGTTCCATTTGCAGTTTTTATCATAGTCCCATTCATGGAATTTCTTCTGCCTGTTTTCTTGAAACTATTCCCTAACATGCTGCCATCAACTTTTCAAGACAAGATGAAAGAGCAGGTATAGTGTCATTTGTTTTTTCAAATTATTGTTGTTGTGCTGGCTAATTTGATATTATCCATTTATGTTCAAGCTTTATCCTTTGAGTTCTTTTACCCCTTTTTAGAATCTCTCCTGTTAAAGCAGGAAGCATTGAAGTTTGATTTATCCTTGTGCATGAATTATGTCTTAAAATGGGTGAGAATGAGCCATCATTTTCTTTGTCACACTTAAACTGATATCTCTTTTCTGTTTTCTTCCCCAAAAACAAGTTTTTTTTTTTTTTTTCACTATAATTTTATTGCGATTGCATATGAGGAAAAAAATGTATTGCATTAAATTTTCTGAAATTTTTTTTACAGAGAAGCAATGTTTTTAATGAATTTTCGGTTCACCTTGAATTAAGCTTCTTATATGGATATGAATGAGCTTGTAACCAATGGGATGTTGATGTACCTTGCTCGGGAGAAAATAAAGAAAAGAGGAAAAAAGATTGGGAAAAGAATCTATAACATTAAGCATGATTAAATTATAATCTTAAGTATTAATTGATGATCTTAATTGGGCTATTGTTGATAATCTTGGAAGCACGGATATGGATACACAACATGGGTATGGCACGGCCACGACGACATGGGATTATCTAAAAAATTAGGGCATGGGTACGGCGGGAAAAAATATTGTAATAATATACAACAAAAGTGTAAAATTGATACTTTTGAATTAAATATTAGCATGCAAGTAGCATTTGCAACTTTTTAAAAATAATTTTGAATTTAAAAACTTGAACCTTGAAAAATCCATTAGAATCAAATTGCACATTGCTGATTCCATATTTGGGAGAAAATGCTACACGTGTCCGGACGTGTCTAATCGTGTCCAACCGTGTCTTGATCATGTTTTGACATGTACTGGTGTGTCTGACACTTATTTTGTCACGTTGGAAACGTGTCCGACATTTGGATACTTTCTTGATAGAGGTGTCTGTGCTTCTTAGCTGATAATTTGAAGCAGAGATATACATAGATGGGCATAGGACCTACTATGTAAATCAGGAATATTCGAAGGTCTCCTTACATTTTTTTGCATTTAATTACAAAGTAATCTGCAAAATATATGTTTCTTAGAGAGGAACGTTATCTAGATAATTGAAGGATTTGTGCTATTTCTGTTATGTCCGACACTGGGGGATACTTCTGAATTTGGAAAGTATAATGGATTGAGTGCCGTATTTATTGTTGGTACCATTTTGTTTTGTTTTCTTGCTGCACTGATGACAGATAGTTTTTTCTCATAATCACCAGTTTCCCTTGATAGAAAATGAACTAAATCTTTCTCATTTATGAATATTTAATCACTCAAATTTATTGGATACACATGATTTCTCTTTGTGTGTAAGGGTGTTCGAGCACCGCTTGCTTGTGCAGCTGGCTAGCTGCATGTGCCTGCTATGGAATGCACAATTGTTTTGGATTTAGTTGTTACTCAACTATGTGACTGTTTGTGAGGAGGCAGATTTATGGCATTAACTGTGCAAAGAGTGTGTCTGTGGCTGTGACATGCCCCTGCTCCTCCCTTTCCTTTTTCTTTTTCTTTTTTGTGTCAGTGCATTTTTCTGACACCCTGAACATGTAGGAAGCACTGAAAAGGAGGCTCCACGCTAGAATAGAATATGCCAAGTTTCTTCAAGATACAGTCAAAGAAATGGCAAAGGAGGTTCAAAACTCAAGGAGTGGAGAAATTAAGCAGACTGCCGAAGATCTTGATGAATTTTTGAATAGGGTGAGATCCTTTCTCACCTATGAGTGTTCTGGTGTCTTTTCCCTTTTTTCTGTTATTTAACTTTAGCAACTGCAATCTTGATATTTTGCAGGTCAGAAGAGGTTCTGGTGTATCTAATGATGAAATTCTTGGCTTCGCCAAGCTGTTTAATGATGAACTCACTCTGGATAATATCAGCAGGTTGGTCTCTGTAGTAAATATATATATATATATATTTTGATAGTTGGGGTTGCCAGGGTTTGATCCCTGGTCACTGGAACTAAGAGTCCGGTACTCTACCAACAAACCACATGACTGTTGGCATTTTAATTTGAACTGTTAATTAAGTTGTTCGATTTTGTCATGTTTGTTTTATTTTTTTTTCCTCTGCTAGGCCTCGATTGGTAAATATGTGCAAATATATGGGAATCAGCCCTTTTGGAACAGATGCGTATTTGCGTTATATGCTTCGAAAGAGACTCCGATGGTAAAACGTGTTTATCCAATCTCAATAATTAACTGTTATGCACCTTCTTTTGGCAGAACATATCAATAGTGTTGTATTATCCAGGAGGAGTGAGTGGACTATTTCAGATCTGCTCATTGAACTTTTTTCTTTTTTGGTTGCTCGGGTGGATTAATTTTAACTGACCTTTTTTTCACTTGATCATTTATGAAATCATGATAAATTCTTAAATACGATTAAGTTTACCCCTTAAACTTTGTTGTATTGCATTTTAAAACCATGAGGTTTTATGGTATGAGTATTAATTTATTCATTAAGTATTCTGATTTGGGCTGGGGGTGGGGGGGGAAGGTCTTCATTTTTTAGAACTCAGTGATACTGAATTGGAATACGTAATGTACAATCTCTATAAAAGTAAGAGATTTGAATCCATAGGCATGTCTCCTTCAATGCTTTTGGTACATGAAAGCCATTGTACTAGAACCTTCCAGCTCATTCTCTGCCTTTATTGATATGGGGAACGTGTAGCATATATGGAAACTGAGCTGGTACATTTTTGTACTGTACTGGAGCTTAAAACCTATGTTGCTAGGACTTTTCGTTTCGCTTACAATTCGTATGTCTGATACCCGTGTCCGACTTATATCCAAACATGGGTATGGAGATATGACCCTCCAAATACATGGTAAAACTTGGAAAAAAATTGATCATACCTAGTGTCAAACACATACTCATGTCTGACCCTCACACTTGAGTCTACGTAACTTAGCTTAAAACAGCTGTTCTGTCCTGAAGCATCATTTTATTTTCTTATATCTGCTTCATCACGGAAACTTTGTTTCTTACATTGCAATATATTTGTTTATTTCTATTGAATAGGTGCCAACTCTAAGCTCTGTATAGAGTAGTTGATACAAAAATTTCTTTCTGCAAAGATGCATGCATGGCTCTTTTTAATTTTAAAGATGATAAAATTGTTTTATTCTCCTCTTCTATTAGTCTCATTTAGTGAATTATCTTAGGTTGGAAGTGTTAGAATAAGCATAGAAAAGAAGCAAATATGAAAATATTGTAAGAGAAGATACTGAGTCTTGTTGAAATTTGGATTTGATTCTTGTAGTATAAAATTTTCTAAAAATTGATCCATAATTCAAGGGCATATTAGTATAATAATTCATGTAGAATATTCGCCAATAGTTTGGTATTATGGAAATATGGTTTTCTTTCTGGTTGTTTTTTGTTGAAGCAAGTTAGTTTTGTTAGCTTCTCCTTCAGTTTGAAGCTCTCTTTTTTAAAATCCTTTTTCTGTCTATTTCTCTCTTTTTTCAGTATTTTTAAGTCATTGTAACGTTGTTATTATTACTGTTTTCTTATAGTTATTATTTATGTTTTAGGATTAAGAATGATGACAAGCTGATTCAAGCAGAGGGTGTGGAGTCCCTATCAGAGGCTGAACTTCATGAAGATTGTAGGGAGCGGGGGATGCTTGGAGCGCTCTCAGTGGAAGAAATGCGTCAACAGGTGTTGTTTTTTATTCTTTTATGTGTTTATATACTTTTCCCTTTTCAAGTAAGTGCTTGTGACTCAACAATTTCTATCTGCACCATATTTGCAATGATAAGTTGTTTATGAGATATGCCATGGTCTCATATATTGATAGAATTCTGGATTTGCATATTTTCTTTTTTGGTAAGACCATTATATCTTGTTTTGTATGGTTATGTGGTGAAGAATGTACAAAGATGAACTCTCCAGAACCCTACCGTGCTGGAACCGTCCTAATGAAAGAAGATAAAAAAGAAAAGTGGCTTTATAGATTTGTAATCCTTATGCTTTATTGATTTAATTCTATCGGAGCAATCTTCTTTTTCTTTTCTTTTCTTTGCCTTTTTTTTCTTTTTTTCTTTTCTAATTTTATATGCTTGGATGACTGGATGCACAATACCATGTTTCCTTTCTGGGTTCATCTTACTTTGGATTGGCCTGCATTTTTATGATACGATGATGTTTTGAAGAATTTTTTATCTTTATTCTTTAAATTCTCATAGAGGGAATTGCTATTCTTTCTTCTTCTGTTTATTGGTTATTTAATTAATTGCAATATGAAGCACCTTTTATGTGACTCCTTAACATGGTTAACATCTGCATGCAGCTTCGGGATTGGCTGGATTTGTCCCTCAATCACTCGGTACCATCTTCCCTTTTGATCCTTTCGAGGTGATTTGAACTTGAGTTTTATGTTTTCTTTCTTCTATGTTTCTCTGGGTACTGAAGTTCAACAGTCAGACTCATATCAACCTTTTTTTTCATTGGATCTGAATCTGTTTTTTTCTGATTTCATATTCTCCGTAGGGCGTTCACTGTATCAGGAAAGCTGAAGCCAGAAGATGCTGTTCGAGCTACTCTTTCTTCTCTACCTGATGAAGTTGTGGATACTGTTGGTGTTACAGCTTTACCATCTGAAGATCCTGTTTCAGAAAGGAGAAGGAAGCTGGAGTACCTTGAGATGCAGGAAGAACTGATGAAGGTTGAAAAAGAAGATGTTTTCTTTATATTATCGTCGTATGAATAGCCTTCTCTTTTGTAGGTTGTCTACTATTTTAGGCCTCCTATGGGCCTCAATCCTGATTTTGTGAATAGTTGTGTGTAATTTTAATGGAATAATGCCTGTAAATAGAGGCCTCTAGTCCTGAAGTTTTCAGCTTGGCTTTATAAATGAGCCTAAAAGCAGCTTTCCAGGTCTTGTGCACTTCTTTGGTGGCGATTTGGTTGTTCTAAATTGGTACCTTTGTAGGAGGAGGAGGAGAAAGAAGAAGAAGAGCTGGCAAGAAAGAAGGAATCTAAAGCTAGTGAAGACGATGTGGCATTGAAAGAGATGACTATCCCAACAGCTAGGGAAGCACAAGAACAGGCTATAGCAAGAGTACTGGAAAAAAGAGATCAGCTTTGTGAAATCAGTCGTGCATTGGCTGTTCTAGCTTCAGCATCTGTAAGGACTTGATTTTAAGATTTTCATTAGTGATTGTCATTCTGTTGATTCTATTCTTATTTTGATTTTTTCCAAGCTTTGCCACTTGCAGTGTAGATTTGACTTTACTTTATTCCTAATATGCAGTCTGTGAGCAGAGAACGTGAAGAGTTCCTGGGTCTTGTCAATAAGGAGGTATGTTATAAACTTGGATTTTTTTTGATTTGGTTGTTGCAAAAAACTGCATGCGCATGATGTCCATGAATTAATTTTAACTAGTAATTGTCAGAACTCAATGAAGCAAGTCTAATAAATAAATAATATTTGTCACTCTTTTGGACTAGCTGTTTTTAAGTACTTACTTTTAGTTAGTTACTTACTAGGTTAACAGAAACATTAGAGAAATGATCAACTTCTCTAATTGCAACTTTTTAACTTGGAAAAATCATTAGAGAAATGATAAATTTTCTGATTCAGTTTATATCCTTTTATTTTCTTCTGATGTTGGATTTTCCAATGTTGCCAGATAGAACTTTATAATAGCATGGTAGAGGGTGCAGATGGTGAAAAGGATGCTATTAAGGCATATAGAGCTGCACGAGAGGAAAGTGACCATTCTAGTGAAGTATCTGAAAGTGATGAGGTTTCTTCAGTGCTTATCGAAAAAGTAAGATTTATTGGAACTAAGTTTTATTGCAGTTTCTCTTTTTCTTATCGTACGTGATAGAAAGGAAAGTATTAACCAATCTTGTCACTCATTAGGTTGATGCCATGCTCCAAAATCTTGAGAAGGAAATAGATGATGTAGACGCAAAAATTGGTGATCGTTGGCGATTACTTGACAGGTGATATTTTGTTTCTGGATTGTTTCCTTTTCTCCTGTCTTGGCTTTGTTCTATGTTGCTGTGCTAACAGGGTGATGTTCTGTTATTGAAAATGATTAATGGAGTTCAGTGTTGTTATTCATATCAATCATCACACAGGACAGTTACCAGCATATTAACGATTGCAAGGACAGGGTTACCTTGAAGTAAAGTTTTTAAAGTCGAAAATGTTTACGGGATTAGGCTACAGCCGTGATAAAGGTTAAAACTATTTAACATGAAATAGAGGATTGATGTGTTCTCTACAAGGCCTATAGATAACTTAAAAAGCTTAGTGCTGTTTTACAAGTTCTGAATGTTACAATGAATTATAACTTTCGATGCTGCCAAAACAAAAGTTATTTGCACCCTTTATGTTCTGTAAGTGAAGGCTGAGAGCTGAAGGAGTTATTTACCTTTATGAACCTTTTCCCATTTGCATTTGCATTAGTCATCCATGTATTCCTGTAGATCTTGGTGCCAAAAACTAGTAAAAGATACTTCAGTTTGATTACAACTCTTGAATCTAGGCTTCTTAATAAATTCAATATGTGAACTATATAAAAATTTGTTATCCTTTAAATTTTGATGTTTTACAGAAGATACCCATAGTTGATTATTATCACGATCATTGATATACATATATATATATATATATTTTTTGCTATATGTGATTTTGGGCTACCCTACCTTTAAATCCCCTCTTCCCATCCCAGGGTTTGGAACTTGAGACCTCCAAGTTGGAGTTTCTAGTTATAACTGCTGGGATGTTGCTATTGGGGACTCCATCTTGATTAAATAATGTTGGCTGAAATGGTCATCGACTTAAATCATATGAAACAGTATCTGAACTTGGCATTTGGTCTATGCAAGTCAAATTTGTAAAAGATGTTCTATGTCCGCAGAGATTATGATGGGAAGGTCTCTGCTGAGGAGGTGGCTGCTGCTGCTATATACTTGAAAGATACACTAGGCAAAGAGGGGGTGCAAGAACTTATCAGCAATCTTTCTAAAGATAGAGGTCAGCTAAACAATTCGTCTTTTTCTTCTTCTTCCTTCTTTTTGCTTAAACAATTGTCGTCCAAGTAAATAAATAGACTGGAATACTCTTTTAGTTTAGGTACATCCTATGTGAGTGCTTCCTTTTTTATTTGGCTTGTTAAAATGGATATTGCTTTTCCTTCTATATCAGATATTCTATCTGATTTCTCGGAAACTATTGCTGTGAGAGCCCCTTATTCTCCTTTTAAGGCTGTAATATAGTTGAGAGATGCATGTGTTCATGTTGTCGTTGGGGCATTAATTATTTGGCAGTAAATGACAACTTAACGCTTGTCATTGACTTTCCCAATGCATGATTTGTCTTTAGACTCTATAAGAGAATATCCTCTTAACAGCGGACAAGGTAAAGCTGTATTTTCAGATGATAAGGATATGACTGAGCAAAATATTAATTTAGCTCAATCTGGTGGGATTTATTACCCATCTACCTTTTTGCTGTTTTACTTAGTACGGGAAAGGGCAATTTTATCAAAAGAAAGCTCTTAAGTAACTTTGTACGTCGTTGGGGTTAATCACTTTGATTTATTTGTTCACAAAAGTTATGACAGCTATTATCATTGTTTCAATGCAATAGATGGAAAAATTCTTGTGGAAGACATCGTCAAATTGGGCAGTCAGACCGAAGATGACAATAGCACTGAGGTGGAGGGAAGAACGTAGAGATTATAATCCTTTTCTTTTATATCTCTGTATTACAGTTTGTAGTCTTAGCATTATAGTTGGTGGAATGCATCTCTTGGCTTGGCAGGCACGGTGATCTTTTGAAAATGATTTTTTTTGGACTGGCTGGAACTAAATCTTGATGGTTCAAAATTCAAGTTCCACAATGGTCAGTTTTTCTAAGGTCTTGGCTTTTATTTTATAAAGAAAGCTAATAAAAAGAGATGTAAAAATTATAGGGTAATAATACTACTTAATAGATAGATTCAAACAATAGTAATAGAATATTAGAAGCCTTGGTGTTGGTGTAATAATAACCAAAATGGTTTTCATATTTTATAAATGACGTGGAAAAGAGAAGTGCTGCTCCACATTGCAATTTATTTTGATTTAAATTTTTTGTTGTGTTGAATATTTTGTTCGATTATTTCACTACCGGTAAAGTATTTACTTCATAAATAATATTTCTGTAAGAGATTGTTGACGTTGATATTCGAATTTTTTATTTTTTGTGATGTCGCTCATTGTGTTGAAGGAGGTTGCAGAAAGCTTGCATGTACATGATGGCGGTGATTAGGTTCCCATTCTGAGGCCTTTTGAGGTTTAAGCGCTTATAGAATTGGATTTATGTGACTTTTTATTGGAAAAGGAAATACCCAATTCTTTGGATTATCTCAATTGACTGTTCACACTGAAAATCTCTGCATGACTTTTGTTCTAGCATTTAGGAAGCTTTGGAAAGGACTTTAAAGAATGGACAAAAATAAAAAAACAAATTTTGCCTGCTCATCTCCTTCTCGAATACAAAATATGACACAACACAAATATAAAATATTATTTTACATAATAAAATGAGCTTTTGTGTTAACCTAAGTTCGACTTTGGCTTGCACAAAGTGAAAATTTTTCAGATTGCAACTTCGCCCATAAGCAGGGTTACCTAACAACATTTTATTATGAAGACAACAATATTTGTAAGACTTCTATCAACAAAATATCAGAAAGATCTTCCATTCTTGCAGCAGGTTAAAGAAATTACAGACAGTGCAGCAGCTATTCCCATCATGAGATAAATAACGCTAATTGGATGCAAGTTTTGCCACAAATTCTTCTATATTCTTGTCAGAGCTTCCACCTTCATCAACTGCATCTTTGGCTAATTTCTTCCACTTCTCTGCGTTGTTTTTGATATCCAAGCTTTTCTCACCTTCCATGATTTCCCTTATACACCGTTCAATCTCTTCCCTTCTGATGATTCCTTTTTCATCCCTTCTAACTCTGATTCCTACTTCCCAAACATCAGCCACAAACTTCGCATTAGTTGGTTGATCTGTCCATTGTGGCATCGCAATCATCGGCACCCCTAAGCTCAATGCCTCGAGTGTCGAGTTCCAGCCGCAGTGAGTCATGAAACAACCAACTGCCCTGTGAGCTAGAACATCTAGCTGTGGACTCCATGAAACTACCAGCCCTTTCCCTGATGTTTCTTCCATGAAATTGCTTGGGAGCTTATTTTGTTCTGTTTTCCTAACTACCCACAAGAAGTATTTGTTGCTGCTCTTCAGCCCCACGGCTAGTTCCAGCATTTGCTCCTCTGTCAAACCGGCTAAGCTTCCAAATGATACATAGACAACTGAGGCAGTTTCTTTTGAGTTTAACCAGTTAATGCAAAGGTCACTGTCGGGTTTGAAGAGGTTAAGGCCATAATCATTGTCATCCTTCAATCGTTTGTCTAGATACATGGATGGAATTGTGGGTCCAACAGTCTTGATTGGCCACTTGCTTGCCATCCAGTTGATTATCTGTAAGAAATCAGTAAAATATTTGGCATCAAAGACTTTAGTAAAGCACTTTTGGCAAAACTTTTGCAATGCATGCTCAACGATGTGGTTAATACTAATTTGAATATTCACTTGTGTAGGTCCTTCTAGTATGAAACCAAAAACTCAGGATAATCTTCTTTTAAGCTGTTCAAAATCTATGCTACTCAGATTCTGCATTTTTTTAAAGTAATTGTATTCAACATTCATAACCGGACATAGGAATAGAATATGACTCCAAATATATGAAAAAAACCTAGAAAAAATTACATACTCATGTTAGACACATACCTGAATCTATGTTCAAACTCGAATCCGAATAACATAGGGTCAAAGTCTAAATAAGAAGCCAGTGAGCTTTCATGAAATTTGACAAATAAGGTTGAATCTAACAAGGATGGATATGATTGCATATCATGAACAAGGGATGGTTGGTTGCATGCCTTAGCAGCAAACCAACTGTACAACCATTCAAACAACCAAAAAAAGACAAGCTTTGACAGGTACCAGGAAATCCCTTGATGCAAATGATTGAAGGATCTTGAGATGGTGTATATATGAAGAACACCCTAAACCATCCAAGATCCTGGGAAAAATGAAGTCGAACTGCGTAACAATAACAACCCAGAAAACTTCAAAAAATTAACTCAATTCTCGAAATTTACCTCATTTTCGAGCTCAATAAAAGTGTTGCAAAATAGATAATCGGCTTCCTGAAAATTGGAGAACCTATCTATAACCATCTTCAGCAAAATTGGGTAAGACTCAATGTCAGAAACAAACGATGGAAGATCATTGATCCCCAATACCGGCATTGAAGGCAATGAAACAACAGTATTCTCTTCCAAAGGGACTTTCAAAGTTCCTTGATTTAAATGAAAATAAATGGAACTATTGGACCAAGATTGGGTGAAAAACGAGGCTCCAAGAAGCCCAAATTGTTTAGCCATATCTAAAGCCCATGGTAGAAAGGAATCATATACCAGTGCTTTGGGAGGATTAGAAGAGGAGGAAATTTGGTGGTCAATGAGATTGCATAGTCTTTTTGAAACAAGGGTTTTGAAAAGATGAACGAATTCACCTGTTCCATTTGCTTTATCACCTTCTGGGAATTCAATGATCTGGGTGTTAATGGAGGTTGATGAGGCTTCCATTGGCTTGGTGGTGATGAAGGTTACCTTTAAACCTTTTGAAGCTAAGCGTTTGGCGAATTGGAGCATTGGGTTTATATGACCTTGCACTGCAAATGGAAATACCAGCACATCAGCTTCACTATTTCTATCTTTCCTTTCCATTTTCGTTTTGTTTTTCATTCCCTTGTTTCCGCAATTCTCTATTTTTCTCACTATCCAAGCAGCTGGACAAAGTATAAACTAGGAATATTTGAGCAAAGGGAGGGACCAGTGTTAGCGGAAATCGGTAATATGCCCCTACGATTTCCGCATTAGATCACACGATCCTACTCGCCGATCGTTAGCGATCCAATTCGGTAAATCCGACGATCCCACCAACAAAATAGAATAGCATAAAATCGAAGAGAGAAAAAGAGAGATTTCAATCCGTAAGGCGAGGGTTATTAAAGAGTTTCAAGAAAATCTTGTCTTGTAGGAAGAAGATTTCCTTTCTTTTTTTCTTTTGGGAAAGAACAAAGCAAATTGCCAATTGCAAACGAAGAAAGACGAACTTATAAATTACAAGTTTTCTAATTTTTCCAAATTAAATATTGTTATTAGTGGCGTCCGTGATTCGAACTTTCAACTTTTTTTTTTCTTTCTCCTTATAGAATTCAACTTAATTGAATTATTGTTTACTCCTCACATTAGAAAAGTAGGCAAAAAAATATTTTCTAATAGATTTATATTATTTTAATTAAATTAAAATATTTCAAAAAAATAAAAATAAAATAATAATAAATCTGAATTTAGATTAATTAATTTATATAATCAGTTATTATGACTCGAAATTTAAATTTTAAAATTTTTTATTTTTTTTAAAATTATATTTTTTGTAAAAAAAATTTACGTATTTTTATTAAAATATATATATATATATATAATTGTATATGCTAAAAACATCTTTTATGTATCGTATTCTTATCAAAACAATTTGAAAAAAAATTACTTTTATCGAATCACGTAAATTATTTATTTATTTTTAAATTATGTTTTTTTTTAAATTATATATGATTATATATGTTAAAAAATCTTTTATGTATTCTATTCTTCTCAAAACAACTTGAAAAAGAACTACTTCTAATTGTTTTAATTTCCATTTCTTGTATCCAATTGATCCACCAATCGATCCGCATTTAAAGCAACACTAACAAGAAAAACTATTTTATCGAATTACATTTGATTTACGTTTCAACTTTCATTTCTTGTATTTAGTCAATCCGCGTTTTAAGGTAAACACCGGGGAGAAGACCTTTTAACACTTTCTACTGACCGACAACTACCATCAATCATTTGCCTTTTCATAAAGGAAAGTAGGAAGAAGTCAATTTTGATACGATTTTGTAGTGCCTAGTTTTAAAAGAGGCATATCTTCAATCTGTGGTTTTAGTTTTCTATGCAAAAATTATTAACAAAAGAGCAATAGCCTCAATCCAATGGTAAAAAAAAATGAAGGAATATTGATGATTTTTTATGAAGGAAAAAAAGGAACTATTTGAATGGAGCTAACCTCATGTTCCAGCTTGTCATAAGTGTTGCAGAAGATCCAATTGGCTTCATGAACATTCCAGAACTGACTTTCAACGAGCTTGGATAGACCCGGATATGACCCTGAATCATCACAAACGAACGATGGTAAATCACTGATCCCGATTTCTGGCATTGACGGCAATGAAAGAACTGTGGGCTCTTTCACTGGCACCCTGAAAGTTCCCTGACTCCAATGATAAAAGATGGCATTCACGGCCCAACACTGAGTGAAGAAGGAAGCTGCTAGTAGCCCAAATCGTTTAGCCGCATCTAACGCCCATGGCATGGCCGAGTCGTAAACCAGGGCTTTAGCAGGATGTTTAGAGCAAGTTTGGTTCTTCTCGATGAACTTAGCCAGCCTTTTTGAGATGAATGATTTGTAAAGTTCAATAAATTCATCCGTATCGTTGGTTGTTTCGCCTTCTTCGAACTCGATAGACTCGAAGTTAATGGCGGATGCAAAAGGCTGCATGGATTTGGAGGTGGTGATTAAAGTGACCCTCAGGCCTTTTGAAGCCAAGCGTTTGGAGAATTGAAGCATTGGGTTAATGTGACCTTGAATTGGGAAAGGTAAAACCAAGACATGAATTTCTTCAAGTTTCTGCTTCATCTCCATTGATTTTCCTTCAAACTTTCTCAGCTTTTGGGCTAACTCTCAATCTCTCTCGTTTTAAGGAACAATAACTACAGGCAGGTAAATATTAAATAATGCCAATTTTTTTTTTAAAAAAAAAAAAAGAAGAAGAAAAACATTGATGCTTAAAAGCTGGGATTTGCAGCTGCTGAAAGTTCACAGTCAGTAACATGCAGTCAATTAAAAATTAATAATTTCATAAAGTAACACTTCATGTTGGAGTTTTACTCTTTTGTCATTGTCACTTTCCTTTTTGAATATAAAATTTTCATGGTATCCACAGTCCGCACGCAATGGCTAATTAGATAATAAATGGACGGATGAGATTGATCTAAATTTTTTATATTTTTATTTAAATTTGAATCGAATTTAAATTAATTTATTAATTTATTTTATTTTAAAAAAATTAAAATATTGAAAAATTTTATATTAATATTTATATATTTATAATTAAATTTAAATAATTTTTTAATTAATTAAATAATAATTTAAATAATTTAAATGGAATCAAAGTGAAAATATTATATTAAAATTAATTTAATTTAAATTAAATTTATTAAATCGAGTAAATAATAATTATATTAATGTTGGGACACACAATCCAAGAAAGGAGTAAATATCTAATTATATTAGGACAGAATTCTTGACATTCGGTTCATACTTTCTTAGCCGTCTTGCCTTGTGGATGCATGAATGCATTGCATTGGATTTGCATGGATATTGCCACAATCCAATTTTTTGTGCCCTAAAACGAAATACAAACAAACAAATTCCATACGTCATCAATGACGTCATCTTAGTTTTGTCTAGTGGGAGATTTGCCATTTTTTTTAAGTAGAGATTTATTTAATAGATTGCTTTGAATTTTTCGAGGATTAGGTAATATTTTATACACAAATTGCAAATTTTTAATTGGCTATTGTTCACATTATGATTAAGTTATTTATTAATTTTAAGAAAATAAAATTCTAATGAAACGTATGTTAATTGTCTAAGCAAATAGAAGAACAAAAACTTATACAAATAAATATTTATTAATGTTTATTAGAAAAATATATAAAATAAGGTTCACATCTATCACTTTAGTAAAGGTAATTGACAGAAGCATATTACATAAGCATCTTTCCCCCAAAAAGAATAACAAAATTGGTTTTATATAACTCTGTTTTATAAGTGATATGCATTAGCTACCCACTCGGATTGGACAATAAGAGTGGGAAAAGAATAATCACTTATTTTTTTTAAAAAAATATTATATATATATATTTGTATATAATATTTTTCCACATGAAAATAAAAATTTAAGAAAGCACTAATTAATTAATAAAACCCAATGCAGCAATCTTATATATATCAGTTGCTATATTTTGAGCATCACTGGAAATGCCTTGCAATCCTCTTCTTGAAAATCCAGCAGAGTAAAGCCCATTCTCCCCTTTCCAGTGATTAGGAAAACTTCGTCTTGGCATTCCATTTTCATCAAAACTTTCATAGCTTCCCTGCAATAAGAAATTACTTAATGTCTCATTAAATTATATTGCATATATATATATAAATTAAAGATCAATTGCTTTGCAAAAGAAATCGAAAAAATCAAAAATCGATTAAAACAGTAGTGTACAGTTTGGTTTTGTTTGGTTTTTATTGACTTTGATTTTGATTTGAATAATAATTAAATATATTTGGTTCAGTTCGATTTTCAGTTTATAAGTTCAAAACTATAATTATTTGAATTAAATCGAATTTTTTAATTAATTTTAAAATTTTTATAATATAAAAATAAATATTTTATTGCTAAATTAATGAAAAATACTTTAAAATATTATACAAAAACATATATTTTTTTAAATTTTAATAATTGATGAATTGAGCTAGTAGAATCTGGTTTGAATTGGTTCGGTTTATATATAATTTTCAGTTCATTTAAAAAAAATTAAATCCTGATAATCTTCTTTTAAAACTAAACCAAACTGTTACCGCCAAGTTGAAAAAGTATAGAAATGTTTCAGCACCTTAAGCCAATTTCTGACTGTGCTTTTATACCCAGTGGCAAAGATAATAGCATCGAATCGAACCATCTTGCCATTTTCAAACACAACGTCATTATCTTTTATGCATTCCATACCAGGAAAAACCTAAACAAATAGTAAAAAAAAAAAAAATCAGTCATTTACTTAAAAGAAAAAAAAGATGGAATACAGATTTAGGGGGCTAAAAACTGAATATTTACCTTGACTTCTCCGGTTTTAACCTTACCAACGGTGCCAACATCAATAACTGGGGACCGACCAGTTATTGCCTTAAGATACAATGGCCCTTTCTTCGGTCTTTTAAGACCATATTTTGAAAGCTTCCCATATTTTAATTTACTCATTGTCACAGCGATTTTGTCCACTATTTTGCATGGGAGGTATTGTAATAGGATCATGCTCATTTTAACAATCTCCTTGGATAGCACATGTACCTATAAATTGCATTCAGATTCAATCAACTCTTCAAGAAATCTATAAATAATGGAGATTTAAGTTGATTAGGGTTTTGTTTTTTACTGGACTACGGGAGACAATGGAAGTCTTGGCACCCCAGTTATAAAGATCGTAAGCAATCTCCATGCCAGAATTGCCACAACCAACGACTAGAACATCTTTGCCTCTAAATTTCTTCCCATTTTCGTACAGGTTAGAGTGGATAATCTCACCTCCGAAGCTGCCGAGACCGGCAATGTTAGGGATGAGCCCTTCGCTATTTTCGCCACTGGCTACTACAAGAAAACTCGTTGAATACACCTCAGTCTGAGACAAATTGTTCGTCATGTTATTAAGCACAATGCGCCATTTTCGAGCATCAGAATCGTAAACTGCTGACTCTACGGATCGGAGATATCTTGGGGTTATACCAAAGTGTGAGACGTAATTCTCTATGTAATCTATGAACCCTTTCTTGGACACATAAGTGGGTGCATTCAAGGGGTAGTCCATGTAAGGAAGCTGGCAAAACTGCTTTGCCAAGTGAAGTTTGAGGCGATCATAGGACCTTTTCTTCCAAAGAGAAGCGTGACAATCCTCTCTTTCCAGCAAAATGTGGGGAATCGAAAGGTGTTTAAGGCAAGCTGAGGTTGCTAGCCCTGCAGGGCCAGCACCCACAATAACAACCATTGTTTCCTCCATTTTAGCCTAGGGAAAATTTGGAAAAAATTAAAAATTAAGAAAAAAGTATATCGATGTCATCTTTTCTTAAGATTTTATTTGTTTTAGTCGTTTTATTTAATATATATGCAAAAAAAATTACATACGATCAAATTCGAGAATACAATGAAATTCAATAATTGATTATGTTTTGCATTAAATCAATCTATCAAGAATTCATTGATTCTGTCTTTTCTTCTTTCACAAAATTAAAGTATTTAAGGAAAATTAAATATCTATTTGTGTAGATGTAATTGTTTAAACGAAAATAACTATATGTATTTATCGATTTAGAACATTTAATTATGTCTAAAACTTTTCTATTTCTTTAAAACGAGCAAAACAATTAATTAACTTAAAATAAAATTACCTGTAACAGTAAGTTCGTTAAACCATCAGCTATAGAATTTGTTTCCCCAGGAATATGAGGAATTAGATGGATACAAATGTCATTAACTAGATTTTTAACAAGAAATTTATTTGAGTTTGCTTTAATTTCTTTTTCTAGATCATTAGTTTTTAATTATGATGATTAACATATTAATTGTTCAATTCAAGTTGGTTACTATAAATAAGATTGAATAATATAGTTTGAATCTCGATATAAGATGAAAATAGTAATTATATTAGGTATAAGTAAAAAAATAGAAAAATCACACAGAAGAAGAAAATAGAAAATTAACTAATTTGACTCCAACTTCCAAAAAATGACGTAATGATGATGTATAATCTTTTTAATTATGCAAAAATTAAAAATATTTTTCATTTATTTTTGAATTATAGCCTGTAGAGAAGAACTAAGAAAACATTAACTACCATAACCCAAAGCAGCATTACTATCAGTTGCTATATTTTGTGCGCCAATAGAAATGCCTTGCAGTCCTCTTCTTGAAAATCCAGCTGAGTAAAGCCCATTCACCCCTTTCCAGTGATCAGGAAAACTTCGCCTGGGCATTCCATTTTCATCAAAACATTCATGGCTACCCTGCAATAAGATATTAACGTCTCAGCTTTACAATAATTAAGGAACTTAAACTCAAGATGTTGTTTGAAGAAGTATAGGAAATGTTTCACCACCTTAAGCCAATTTCTAACTGTGCTTTTATACCCAGTGGCAAAAACAATAGCATCAAATCGACCCATCTTGCCATTTTCAAACACAATGTCATTATCTTGTATGCATTCTATACCAGGAAAAACCAAAACAAATAATAAAAAATATCAGTCATTTACTTAAGAAAAAACGATAGAATTTTGATATAGAGGGCTAGAAACTGAATATTTACCTTGATTTCTCCGGTTTTAATCTTGCCAATGGTCCCAACATCAATAACTGGGGACCGACCAGTTGTTGCCTTAAGATGGAATGGCCCTTCCATTGGTCTTTGAAGACCATATTTTGAAATATTTCCATAATTTAATTTACTAATCATCACAGTGATTTTATCCACTATTTTGCATGGCAGGTATTGTAATAGGATCATGTCCATATTAACAATCTCCTTGGTTAGCACATGTACCTATTTATTACATTCAGCTTTCAATTAATCTTTCAAGAAGTCTAATGTATAATTGGTGCATGTGTGTGAAAAGTTCTGGGAAAAAAAGGATCGAGATTTGTTTTACTGGACTACGAGCGGCAATGGAGGTCCCGGCACCCCAGTTTAAAAGATCATAAGCAATCTCCACGCCAGAATTGCCACAACCAACAACCAGAACATCTTTGCCCCTGAATTTCGTTCCATTTTTATATTGGTTAGAGTGGATGAACTCCCCTCCATAGCTGTCAAGACCGACCACATTAGGGATGAAAGCTTCGCTATTTTCGCCACTGGCTACTACAAGAAATCTCGATGAATACACCACAGACTGAGGCTCAGACACATTTTTACTCATGTTATTGACCACAATGCGCCATTTTCGAGCATTGGAATCGTAAAATGCTGACTCTACGGATCGGAAATATCTTGGGATTACACCAAAGTGTGAGACGTAATTGTCCAAGTAATCTATGAACACTTTTTTGGGCACGTAAGTGGGTGCATCAGAATGGTAATCCATGTGAGGAAGCTGGCAAAACCGCCTTGCCAAGTGAAGTTTGAGGCGATCATAGGACCTTTTCTTCCAAAGAGAAGCGTAACAATCCTCTCTTTCCAACGCCATGTTGGGGATCGAAAGCCGGTTAAGGCAAGCAGAGGTTGCTAGGCCTGCAGGGCCAGCACCCACAATAACAACTGTTATTTCCTCCATTAATTCGAGCTTGGGAAGGTTGGCTCAACTTCAGTCTCAAAGTACGCTAAAAAAAATGAAAAAAAGAGATTAGAAGTTTAATACACTTAATATTTTCAAGCTTTATAAACTTTCCAATCAGAATAATCAATATTATGCATGCATTTTTCTGCAATTGATTAGTTGGATTCTTTAACTTTTTAGCATAATTAACCTTTAATTACTTTCCTTAATAATGTTTTAGTCAACATATTAAAATCCTTCTTTTTTTTCTTTTTTTGGAGATTTTCATATTAATAGACGTTGACATCCTTTGATTTCTTTCCTTCGTTTAATGATATTGCAAATTTCATGGCTAATATTCAGTGTCAATTTATATTGATCGTTTTATCGAGAAGATTAAAGTAGTTGATTTTGTTTTTGTCCTTTTGGGAAGCTAAGCTAATGGGTATATTTATTGATTCTTTGGCTCGATCGGGGTCCACCATCTTGACTGTTTTTCATAATGGAATACAAATCGTCTTTTAACCAAGTAAAAATAAATAAATAAATAAAACCCTCTACTATATTGAACATATGCAAATTAAAATAAGTAATATTCTTATTCTAGCATTATAAGTGTTTATAATCTGAACATTGAATAAAAAATCCAAACAAATTGATCGGTTGAATTAAAAATTAACTATTTGTTCGATCTAAACATTACATAAAGATTTATTTATAGTTAAATCGGTTAGAAAAAAAGATTGAACAAGTCAAAAGCAAGGTTTATATATTTTTTATTAAAATTTTATTTATAATTAATGAGATTTGAATTTTTAATCTTTTAATTTTAGATTAAAGACCTTATCAGTAAGTTAAATACATTTTTTTATTAATTATTAACTATATTTAATTGCCAAGAAACTCTTGGCCTAATGGTTAATAGTGAATAGAGTTGGCATCTATAACTTAGGTTCAATTTCAAAAATCTCTTTTTTCTTTCCTAATTTATCCAAAAAAAAATATATTTAATATTTATTTTAAATTAAATTAATGTTTATTAATTATTAACTATATTTAACATTTATTTTCCCTTTTTTTCAATTTGTCAAAAAAATTATATTTAATATTTATTTTAAATTAAATTAATGTTTATTAATTATTAACAATATTTAGCATTTATTTTCCCTTTTTTTCAATTTGTCAAAAAAATTATATTTAATATTTATTTTGACCGGTTTCGTTCTATTTTTTATGGATGTGTCGTTTTCTGGTTTGGCTAAGGAGTGGTGGCTGATGAGTTGGGTGGCTGCATTATGGACGTTGTGGATTAGCAGAAATGAATCAGTCTTTCAGCGTATGAAGTTTTCATTGGAAGATTTAATATTTCTAGTTAAAATTAGATCGTTTCAGTGGGTTAAATCTGTCAAACCGAGGACCTTGGGGTCTGAAGTTGCAAGGTGGAGAAGCCCGGGGGAATGTGGTGCTAGGAGACATTCTAAGCTTGTCCGTCCCACTCGGGAATGGTTGGCTCTCTTCAACGTGGACGGGTCTGCTCGAGGGAAACCTGGTCCTGCAGGATGTGGAGGGGTATTGAGGCATGATACTGCTAAGTTCATGGCCATGTTCTCCTATCCTATTGTGATTACTGACTCAAATGTGGCAGAACTACGTGCTATAAAGTTTGTTCTAGACGTGTTTTTGAGTTCTGGGAAAAATGATAAGGTGGATCTGGTGATTGAATCAGATTCGAGTGTCGCGCTTACTTGCTGTGCAAAAAAGGAGGCCGGACCGTGGAGGTTTTGGATGACTTTCAATGACATTGACAGTATGATGGCGAAATGTAAAAAGGTGATCTTGAAAATAAAAAAAATCCCCAGAGAATGTAATGGCACTGCTGATTTCCTTCCAAAAGCCGGGGTTAACAGAGAAGAAAACTTGTGTGCCTGGTTGTAGATGTCCTTGAATAGTGTTTTGTCTTAGCGCATTAGAGGTCAGTAAACAGGCATGTCATGAAGATACCCTGATTTGTAATTCCTAGGTGTTCTCTAATGGGTGTTGCGATGAGTTGGTTCTGGAGCTTTTTTAGGAGTAGGTCTTGTTATATGCATGTGCTTCATCAGTTTTTTAATAAAATCTTTTTGAATTAGAAAAATAAAATAAAATTTAAACAATAAAAAATATAAATGTATTAAGCCGATCGATTCACATAATTAGCCAAAGTGTCCAAAGCGCTTGCTGCACCAAAACATTGCTTCACAAGAACAGCATCCCACCATTGGAAGACGAGCCAAGAGTGTATGATTACATGACAGTAAATATGTTGTGGCGGTGATTTTGCCTCGATCATAATTGTCATATATAGGAATTTAAAGACAAAAAGATTGTTGTTGCTGCTTTTGCATTTATATGTTCATGTGTAGTAGAACAAACTATATTGCCTCGAATTCCGGCCTTGATGTAAGAAGTTTCTAACCGTAGATCCCTAGATTTAAAGCTCTACCTCATCCAAAGTCTGCTTTATATATAGAAAAGTGATAACATAACACGAACTCCAATAGCTCTGCATTATTGGACATAAAATCAATAAAATCATCCACACCTATACCATTTTGGTACGCAACCCAGCCTTTCATTAAGGTGTTTAACAGAATTAAAGTCACTTGAACAACACCAATTACCATGAAATCTTGTAGCCAACTCCAAAATTCCCTCCCATGATTTTCTTTTCATCTTCTATATCACATGGGAAGCATATATATTTAGTACAATACAATCAAAATCACCCAAGACTAATCTATCTTTGATCAAAATGCATTTATTGTACTTGAAACTTAATTTAATTAATTTATGATATGTAACAATTTTTAAAAAATGATATTCAATAAATTTAAAATTTGAATCTTAATCTTTACGTCCTTTTTAACCGTAAGCCTTCCAAACCTTCCTCAGCAGGCTGCCCAACCCCCTCAAACTCATCAGTTGGCCAAATCCTTTGGATACGCCGATTATCGCGGATGTTACTATGTATTAATGGAATGCTAGAGTTTGATATGTAAAATTTAATTTTACATCACTGGCCAGTAAAAGTTATCTCTTTATTTACCATTTATATATGCTCTTGATATAATCCAATTTTAATTAAGATATATACAAGAGTGAGAGATAAATAAAGCCATAAAATTTTCCAACTATTATTATTTCCGACAATCAAAACAACAGTAAAACACAAAGCATGTCTAAAAACCCCCAAAAAAATCTTTTTTGACGCAGACGTGGATCTGGAGGTGAAATAAAGACTATCGTTATCAACCTATAATATATATTCGTGCATTACTCTAGGAGAATAATTAAAAATGGATACTGAATAGGAAACTGGTGCTGAGAAGCTTGAGAGTTTAATTCAATTTGGATAGCCTATGGACTTTCAAAAAACCTACTGATCGTCTACCAAGCACCGACTAGATGGAAATGACGAAATAAGAGATGAACTAGGAAATTGCATGTTATTTAAATTTGGAAAGAGAGATTAATAAAACAAAACTTGCAGTTTTCCAAGTTGATAATTACGAAAGGATTATGGAGGAGAATCTGAATCTATATGATGAGTGCATGGAGGGGTGTGGGTGGGTGGGTGGGTGTGTGTGTGTGTGTGTGTGAGAGAGAGAGAGAGAGAGAGAGAGAGACTTCTAAAACTATGCAGATGGTTTTTATGAGACAAAAGACATAATCAAACGTTGGACAATTGCACGAAATCCATCATGATTTTATGTAAAAACAATGATTGGGTTTGAGGTTAAGGAGGAAGGATTATAGAGGAGAATCTGAATCAATATGATGAGAGAATGGAAAGGTGAGAGAAATGGAGAGACTTTTAAAACCATGGATAAGGTTTTTATGAGGAAAAAAAAAAAGACATAATTTAAAGTTGGAGAATTGCATGAAATCCCTCATGATTTCATGTCAAAACAATGTTCAGATTTGGGGTTTATTGAGAGGAGATAAAGAGGAAAGGATACTGGCTTTGTTTAATTTAGACCTTTGGTTGCTGACAAACATTTCTCTCATCATCACATCAAGAACACTTAAAAAAAAAAGAGAAAAAAAGGAGGCAGCCAAGAAAATCAAATTAAAACTGCAATTCAAGCACACATTCTATTCCCACACCAAAGGTTTTACAAAATAAGAAAAACTCAGAGAACAACTCTCTCTCTCTCTCTCTCTCTCTCTCTCTCTCTCTCTCTCTCTACATATATATATATATATATATATATATATATAAAATAAGTAACAACCTGACAGATCTAGTTCATAGCAGCATTCTTCACTTACACTAAGAGACAGTAAAAAACACCACCAAAGGAGAAGCATAAAACCAGAAGAAAACCCATCCACACATCCAGAATTCGAGCTGATCTAAACCCACCAACATCCCTGGAAAAACAGTAATAATATATAATCAATATTTAGTAAAAGGTCAAAGATAAATGAGAAAGAAAATTAACGGATCAAAAGCCATTTAATACCCACGGCAAAGAGCTGGAAGGAAGAGTGATCAATCGCCATCGTTTTTGGCGAGTAAAGCAGAAATGAGTTCGATGAGTTGAGCATTCAACGATTCAGCAGCCAAGATTTGTGGAAGAACCGCATCCCTAAATTGGACGATTTCCTGGTAAAGAGTCTCGGCAATAGTTGTCCATTGGGTAAGCTCCTCCCTCTTCTGTGCTGTCGAGGCTTTCCACCTTTTCACTTTCTTCTCCGCTTTCTGTTTATTAGGGTTAGAGAAAGTGGGAAAAGGAGCAAGAATTCATCAAGGAGAAAAAGAAAAGAAAAGAAGAGCTAAAGGTTTGAATTGGTAAAAAGATAAAAGCTGAAGCACCTTGATCTTTCTTCCAAGGATATTCAAGTCTCTCGTGGTCCCAGCCATGGTGGATCCTCTTTTCTTCCAACACTGTAAAAGAAAAAAACAAAACTATATTGTATCAGTCAAAGCCGACGGCTTGAAAATAAGAGTCAAGGAGGAGAACGAAAGAACAATTTTTTTCAGAACAAGTACAAGAAAGTTTGAAAATTTAGCATTAAGAAAAAGAAAAGAGAAGGAAGAAGGAAAGTATGGGTTTTTTTTTCAAGAAGGCATGCAACAACAACACTTAGATAGGCTTAGGTTTAAAAGTAACTAAAAAAGTGGGTTTTGATTGAATGAAGTGATCGAGTTTAGCAATTGACAGTACCAAAAAAAGAAGAAATCTTTGTCCGAAAAGGGAGAAAAAAAAAAAACAATGAAGCTAAGCCTGCGTAAGAGAAAATGGGTAAGTGAAGAGTGAGGCGCTCTTTATTTTATACGCTTCGGGCCTCGGCTTTCGATTTCAAAACGCAACGATACTGGCGACCTCTCGGTCGATGAACCGCGAAACCACGCGAAATCGTTCGACACTTGAACAAAGGGGTCCACCTAACCTCAATCGCTAAGCATCACTACCGTTGCCAAAGGGCAAAGGCCCCAACCCAAATATTATATAATATATATAATAAATAGTTAATCGTACCTTATCATAGAGTGACAAAGAATGGAGACGCAACCACACGGTGCCACGTTACAAATCGTGGACCTTTCTTAGGCCAACCCCGAAAAGATTTCATAGCAAAACTTATTTATTAATTACACTTAAAGGCAAAAAGTTTAACAAAAGAACATGAAATTTTGATTTTTTTTAAAGTAATTCAAATTATACTAAAGTAATCTTAAAAAAGCATGTATTGTTAATAATGAGTTTTAGTTCTCAAATACTGGTATAATTTTTATAATAGCATTATTAAATTTTTCAATAATATTACCATTTAATTTTTTAAAAAAATGAGTACATTAATATTAAATATTTTTAATATTTCAAAAGTATTATCTAAAATATAAAATTAATTAAATATTAATTTTTTAATATTTTTAATATTTTAAAAAGTATAAAAATCTATATAACTTAAATTATTAACATACTAAAATTCACATAAACATATAATAAAATAAAAAAAATTATAATATAAAAAAAATACAAAATATAAATATGCCGATGACTAAACCTATAAGTGATAAGTTTATTCCCGAATTGGTTAAACTGTTAAACTTGATGAGTGCTTTATCAATGAATAAATACAATGGCCTATCTTATTTAATCAAATTTTCATATTTCATCTCATTTTTTAATAAAATGTTTAGAATAACACTAAAAATACTATTATTTTCATCAGCTATCTTTTTGTTAATTTTCTTAAAAGATTTGACTAATTGTGCAAGGCATCGCACGAGCTCCATCGGTAAGTATTCATAGCGCAATCGTTACCGAAAAGGAACTTTAGCCCTGCTTTTCCTTTGTATATTTAATTTTTATTAAATATATTATTTTCTGGGCTACCCAATAAAAACAGAGCTTTGTCAATAGGCTTCCATTCCAAGGTCAGCTGTACATGACCCTCCAGAACAGCAAATGAAGACATTATGAAATATATATATATATATATATTGACCAGTTCATTTGTTTATTCACTTATAATATGATTATTTTTAAAATTTTATAAGTAAAGGTATAAAATTATGCGTCTCATTGTTAATATATTTTAAAAAATATGTATTATTTTATTAATTTTATTTATAAAATTAAAAAATAGGTAAGTTTTTTTTTATGTAATTAACAGCACAGAATACATTTGAATGAAAAAAGACTGCTCTAAGTAACCAAAAATGTTTGGCTATATCCAAAGCCCATGGGGCAGGCATAACTGTATCATATGTTATATTAAGCGTTTTCATGTTTTTCAATGAGCTCGGATAGTTGACCCAAAACGCTTCCTAGCCTTGGGAAGTTAATATTGAAAGCCGCCGGCCGGATTCTGCCCAGCCAACGGCATCGTAGGCATCGGAAATTGTGCCAATTTGGATGAAGCCTGACGATTTAGAGTTCATGACGTTAGAGATGAAGATTGTGATGGCTCCGGTGGTTCTCAGCCCTACACAAACTAAACGTATGAAAAATCAAAACATTGGGTTATAATGTTGGATTAGGATATAATTTATCACTTTTTTATTTACTATTTTTCAATATATTTATTGTTATCATTTATATGTGTAAGATATTTTATTAATTATGCAAATTATACTTAAAAATGATGAATAATTTCTATATATTAAAAAATAATAAATTAAAAAGTAATAAATATAAAAAATAATAAAAGGGAGCTAGAGAAGAAAAATAACATGTTAGATCAAGTAAAGAAGTGCCAACATGTGCTTGATGTGTAAGCCTTGTTTTCTCTTTAAAAAACTCCAAAAGGTGTGGAAGCACTAAAATTTGGCTTTCAACCAAGCAAAAGGAAGATATTGATGGATATTATGATAATAATAACTTTGATTGTGGAACTTGACAATTAGTCAAATGCTTTATGTACTTTTTATATTTTCAAATCTCTGGCATCTTATTTATTAAAAATTAATTTGATTATGTAATTAGAGGATAAGTACAACAACTACAAATCTTTTTTTTCCTTAAATAATATCTCATCTGTCCTGTAAATTATATTATATTAATGTAATTTAATTCTTTTTTTTAATTTTATTATATTAAAATTTTAATAAATACTATAAAAGGCATTATCATAAATCATAGATTGAAAGATTAAATTGACTGATTGAATCAAAAATAAAAAATCTAACTGATTCGGTTTATTATGTTAAAATAGGTATAAATTGAATCAGTCAAAACTGATTTAATTAGTAAAAAACAGCTAAAAAACTGGTTTGAACTTTGATATATAATTTTTAGTTTTTTTTTTATTTTTTTAAATAATAAAAATTGAATCTTTAACTTTTTAAATTTTATATTAAAAATCATGTCATTAAATCAAACATATATTCTTATAATTGTCTACTATGTTTAATATTTATTTAATATTAAAATCATTTTGTAATTATTTAAAACCTTGTTTAGTGAATTAGTCATTTTAACCAAATGAACCGAAAATCAAAAGACTAACTGATTTAACCTTTGGTCCCTTTTTTAACCTTGAAAAAAATTTATTTAATTATTTTATATTTTATATTTTTGAAATTATTTTTAATAATAAAAGTAGAAGAAATTATTATTATTATTATTGTTTACAACAATGAAATGAATTTTAAGTTGTATAACTAATATTAGAATATTACAATGTTTAAAATAAAATTTATCCAAACTTGAAAAATTAAAGTATGACATAAAATATGAAATAAAATTTATTGATATATTAAAATTTTGTATCCTCTTTGGTTATTTAATAAAATTTATTGGCTTAGTCAAAAAAATTAAAGCATCACATAAAATATGACACAATATAAAAAAAATTATATAAATACGATATGAATATGCAAATATAAAAGAATTTATAAAACATAAATTATTAATATATTAAAATTTATATAAATATATAATAATGTAAATATAATAATGATATAAAAATAATATAAATATGATATAAGTTATAAATTACGAAACCTAACGTATGATAAATTTATTAAAAAAATTTCTTAATAAATATAATATTATATATTGAACCTAACAAATTTATTCCTTCATTTACTCTCTCCATTTTGTTTTTTTTTTTTTTTTTTTTTTTTTTTTTTTTTAATTCTCTTTAAAAATTTCCC